>PVHX01000429.1:0-176000 GCA_004024805.1 Geosciurus inauris | reverse complement strand
ATGAAGGCAGAAAATAGAAAGACATTAAAAAAAATAAAATTGACATGATTTATCCTTATAATCAGTTTCATTTAGGACCACTGCATTCCTGTGAGCAAGCAATGAATTTAACTTTTTTTTTTTTTTAAAAAAAAAACAACCTTATATCCTCTGTGAGTAAAGTATCCTACAGATCCTACTAGCGAAAAAGAAATCTTAACATAAATAATTTAGTTTACAACCTTCCCAAATTGAGACCCAAAATATGACTGGTATTGTTCAATTTTATAATGCAAAGCCTGAATTTCTACATAGGTATTAAAATTAACTTGAAATAAAAAAATATGATGCTATTTAGCAATACGCCCACTATAATTTCTCTATCACACCTATTATTTTCAAGGCACAGAATGAGCAAGCTGAGGCCCTAGGTGTTTCCATTCACTTACTTTCTTCTGGAGAGCACAGTGAAAGATGAAAATGAACACTCCCTGGAAAGCATTAAAGATGGTGAAGAGATACGCCATCACAATGGTCTCCTCATTAATAAAAAGCAACCCAAATGACCAGGTGAGGCCAAGAAGACACAGCAGAGCAAAAGCGCCAAGCACCCAAGACCTGAAAAAACAAAGTGAATTTTTTAACAGGTTCGATGAGGGAAAAAAATACTTATCACACTTATTTATTTACATATCAGTAGTAGCAGTTGACTTTCTCTATGTTCACATTCAAGCTCAACAGCGTTTGTCTTTATCCTTTCATTGATTAAGAAAGAACAACAGCATTTAGTACTGCAGCCTCCAGTGAAAACCGCAACAGCAGGCATGACCTTTTCTCACTCCAGAATACACAGGTATCAAACTACTTTAAAACACAGGTTGTAAAATATCCCCCAGGACTTTACTGCATTTTATGTGCATTTTGGTTAAAGAAACTAAGGAGTTCTTAATAAGTTTACTAACATATTTTTATTCCTGTGGTCTACTCATATGACACTGAGTAATGTGACACATACAGAAAGGTTAAATGGCAGATAATCACTTAGCACCTAAACTTCAGAGTCTATGAACTAGTCTTAGGTGAACCTAAGGTTTTATAACTAAAGCATGAAGAAGCCTAGCTAAAATGAGGTAAAAACATGAGGACAACTTCAAAATAAAAAAAAAAAAAAACAATAATAATTTTGGGGCGATTTCATCATGAATAGCTTAAGGAGAAAAGAACTGTAGAAAATAGGGCGGAATGAGAAGGATTTAAAGTCAGTGCATTCCATGTCTAACTAATGATCTTACTTGATAAATGGCTTATTATCTTCATAGCTAGAAAGCATTATAAGCAGAAAAGAGAAACAAAATTATTAGACAGAATTAAAATAGAAAGTAATAAGAAAGCATTTATATATTTTATAAATTAGTCAAAATTAAGAAAGTCAAAATGCAGAGGCAAGCAATTAAAAAATAAAGGCATATTATAGTTTAAAAATACTATAGCAAATTAGATATTCCAAAATAATTATAAAAATTAAGGGCAATTCATGATACTGACGGATTTGTAAAAAATATAAATCATGCCATAAATTTGTTAATGTAGGGTTCTACCTTACCCAGGTAAGTCCGTATTATAGTAGCCATCACAAACACGGTAATTACTGGTGTAGATGAGAAGACAGAAAGAGGAAAAGGAAGAAAAGAGAGAGATGCTAAAGATTAGCTCTCTCTCTTACCATGCAACATGCAATGAAGCTGGCACTAACCTATCTAAAATATCTACTTTTTTTCATTTACCCTTACAATGGATCTGCCATTTTTAACTCTAAAAAAGTATTTTTACAACCCCATTACAACCAACTTGAATACCTCAAGGTCTAAATTAACACTCATATTTTAAAAATAACTCTGAAAATACATCCATAAGATGATTTAATGAATCAACAGCTATCAATTTTTCGTTAATTAGATAGCATTTTCCATTGATAGACTATTGCAATAACACTAGTGAGATAAAGTAAACATTTGTCTAATTAGCATAAAAACAACAGATAATCTTCAAGTTAACAATAGTAATAGAGTAAATTCTCTTAGGAAAACAGGATTAGGAGGAGAAACTACTTAGAATCCTTAAATCAAAAAGTCATTTAACAAAACAAACTTAATAAAATCCTATCAGCCATGCAAACAGGAACATCATTTTGAACTGCATTTTAAATTCAAATGAAATTGCTACTGTGATATGAAATTTCCACAAAGTCACTGAAACAATTTCTTCATTCCAGATCAAGACAGTATTATCTAATTTTTGACCCACGTCTGTAACATGGTAACAGTGAGACTCAACCTTGATCAGTAAAACTTCTTTCTGAATAATTTCTATAGTTGATAGAAGGCAAAAATACCTGTGTTCCCTGTGGAGAATATCTTTTACTTAGCTTGTCAAGTATTAAAATTAAAATACAAAATACTTACTTAATGTTTTCCAACCTGCTAGAATCTGGTTTCAAAGTGTTTGAATGCTTCACCATTTTGCACAATGTGATCACCAGGAAGATAATATTTAACTGTTATAACAAATAAAGAAAGGATTAGATCACTATAAAGAGTTAATTTTTTTTTTCAAATATAGTTAATGAACTAATGCAGTTGAACATCAATAGCAATGTGGATATGGTAGACAATTTAAGTTTATGTATGCGATGATCAGCTTCAGTCTATGTAAAAAACACTGGCTCCATATGATCAATTCTTTAATAGATCATTTGACATAAAATTACAACCTCATTAAGTCAGTATCATGTGGTAATGATTAAATAAATTAGAAAACCTAAATTAGTTTCTTTAGCTACGCGTACTCCAGGGCCTAAAACCCATAGAATGAACGCTGAAGTGAATTTCTTAGAAGGACCATTTACATCAACTCAAGGAAGAATCCCTGGGTTGGAATCACAAGACTTGGATAAGAGTCTAGCTCTTGATTTTGACTGATTAAATGAGATTAATAACATCTGCACAACCTACTTTCTAAGGTCATTTTGAGGAGCAAATGAAATAAAACATATGAAAACTCTTCTAGATGAGGGCACATTTTAAGAATACATATATATTTCCTATTTAACCATTGTTTAGTCATTATTTAACCATGAATCCTTTTTTCCTGTGTCTTTGTGTCACATGCAAGTTGGTAAATTCTGACAAAAGGCTGTTTTCAGTTCTAAACATTCTGCTGTGCAATGAATCTAGGTGCAAACAAATCAACCTGGGGAAGATGGAATCTAACATAGAAGGTCTGAGATACCCAGAGGTCAACAAGAGTGAACTCAGAAAAAGAGGTTGTGTTTTCATTGAGGAGAGACAAAAGTTAGTCATTTGCATTTGCTTCTACAGACACCAGGCAGAACTATGGAAGGCAGGCAGTTTCATTTTTATGTTCTAAAAATAGAACTAAACTACATTGCTCCTGGATTTTTTGACAATTATTTTGGATTATTATTTTAAAAGAGAAAAAAACAATACATGACTTAGTACCAGCTCAAATGGTATATTCAGAAGGACCCTCTGTAGGTGGACAAGAATTCAATTCCTTGGGGACAGATAAGCAACACAACTTTGTTACAGTAATATGATCCTTTTTACTGAGTCACAATGACACATGACCAAATGGTAACATTATTTTACACAAACATCACTACTTTTAATTTTTATAATTAGAAAAGTTTATGTAGGACAATAAATTAAAATTTCTAAGTCCTTCCTATGAAGTTTGGGAAAAGAGCAAAGGCTTTAATTCAAGCTCTTTATCATTTTGTCTACTTTGCCTTATTCTTTCTCTCAGAGGTAGAATTTCCTCCTACGAGATAAAATGAGGTTAATGGGCATAATTTACACATGTTGGCAGACAGCAAGAATTCTACCCTTCAATGTTAATTACTGGAGGACAAAAGCAGCTCTTTGTTTAAAGTATTTAAAAATTTATTTCTTAAAATATCTAGAGGAAAAGTAAATAAAATTGTACAAATATTTATTGCTTTATTTGCTAAAGATTATTACAGCCAGTCACAAGATATATGCTTGAATTTTAAGGGATGTTACAATATAATACACTTTATTCAACAAATATTTATTGTCTTGACTGCTCTACACAAGGATATGCTTATTGTAGTATATACACAACACAGTTTCTGCCTTTGAGAAACTAGAACCATCTGATAATACAGTAAATATTGATTAGATTTTTAAAGCATTACAGTAAAGTGTATCTCTAATATTTAAAAAATTAACAAAATCAACATGTTATTATTCCTATACCTTATACAACAGCAACCTTAATGAGTAAAATTGAAGAATGGTTAAAAGGAAGAACTGCATAAATATCCTAAAAACAAACCAAATCCCACGTAAACAAACTGACACCCATCCTTGGCTAATATGCTTCACAGATTCAGTTAAAATCCTTCACTCTCTCCCCACTTCCTTTTGAATGTCTTAATACAAACATTTCTTTTATTGAAAATTTCTAGATATAGGCTTTGCCCCCTCCTTTTCTCAATTACCCAAAGTATATAAGGCCACCATTTGGTATTCATTACTTTCTAAGCATATTAATTATCTCTGCTCCTCATCTCAGGAACAAAATAGTAGTAGTAGTACATTGCAGAAAGCCAAAAAGCTATTATCTACCACAATGTTTAAAATTATAAACAAAGGGATGAATGTAAATGTAAGGAAGTGTGGATTGTATAAAGTATGCTGTAAAAAGAAAATGAGTAGAAAAGTCCAGAGATGAACTTAGCAGAATAATATATTTCAATAAAACTGAACTAAGAAATTAAAATCTACCTATAGGGAAATGTAATTAAAGCTTACATAAAAGCAAATTTGTTTTTCTAGTTAAGACTGAAAACTAGCCCAGTTGAATGTGTCACCAAAAAAACTTCTCAATTAATCCTTAAAACATACACTGTTGGCTGCTTTTCTCCCCTTTCATTCCCTTCACTCAACTGAGGTTTTTAACAAAATATATGTGTCAGATGTCTTCCTTCTATCAACAAGTTCAGAAAATATATAAAATCCCAAGAGGAAAAAGCCAGCTACAGTCCTACTGCCAGAGGTGGCTGGCAACTCTTGTATGCCCAATTTACAAATTATTGAGATGTGTCTTGCCAAAGATTACTTAGCTACTATAATATCAGTGTTGAGATTCAATATACTGTGGTCTGGTTCCACAGCCCACAGTATTTCCAAATAAAATTAACCAATTTGTTCTGGGTGGGAAAGTTTAGATTCTTTGAATAACAGATGTACTAGTTCTATAAAAAAAAAAAAAAAAAAAAAAAGATTCCACTTCTGCAAACTATAATTGCTTGTGAACAAGCAATGATAAATGAGGTTAAGATAGTCAATGCATACATACAATACTGCCTCAAAGAAACCCTGAATTGCATAACAGGTGTACCCTTGGAATGACTTCCAATTGATGGACTTAACAGAGTTAACTAACAATCCATTTCCTCTGGAAACTCTGACCATCCCACCACCAGCAACATGCTCACACTTCTTCCCAGTAGTCAACCTGAATGCTTAACTGTCCACTTTGTTTTCTCTAAAGCTTGTTATGTCAGGTACACTCGATGTAGCTTAACACTACACAAATTCAGAAAACCCAAGTGTAAATATAAAATTAAAATTTTAAATAGCTGTTCTAACACAGCTAACATTCATCATATTAAGAAGACCCAGAAGTGAGTCTCTTTAAAGACAACTAAATATACTGGGAAAATAATTCTAAAACCCTTGAAGGATTTTTGTACTCAAATGATTTTCCAAGTGTTCGTGAATTTTTCAATGTAAAGAAACTAAAAATAAGCATTATAGTCAATGCACAGATTGTCAAGAAACTTAGTTAAAACCTGCACAAATTTAGCCTATGAAATAGAAAGCATACAAATAATGAAGAATTGATATATTTAATAAAACAAAATTTCATCATTTCAAAACAAAGGAATTATGAAAAAAAGCATTCAAGTCATACTCTAAATTGTAAGATGACAAAAAAAAATCCTAAAATGAGTTGTTTCCCCAATTCATTAAAAAAAAAAAACACACTAAATTTCACTGACATGTATTAATTTCTAGTTTATTAGAAAAATGGAATACTTATACCATGTAGACATTAAACAATTTAATATGGTACTGCCAAAAGCATATGGCAATAAAATATTTCCTGGAAACAAGCAGAATTAACACTGAAGCACAAATACATCTTTTTAAGGGTAGTTTTACAGTTCTCATTTTTTCAATGCATAAAAAAATTATAATGTTAAATTTTAGTTTCACAGAATAAGTATTGTTGCTATGATCTTTTTCAGGAGGTAACACACTGATAAGAATTATGATTTTGTAGGATATGATATTTCAATTGATTCTCACCACCCATTCTTTCTTGTTCTCCTAAAATAAAACTATGGGAATAAAAAACAGAGATAAAGGAGCAAATAGAAATATCTTTGATAAATTCTATAATCCACAAGTCACTTTCAGATAAAAACATCTGATTTTAAACTACAGTCTGCAAACCTGAGTTCCTAGTTTATTTGCATTTTCTTCAGGATTTAAATGGATTACTCTCTCCAGGTGTGTATTAATTTCTTTCTTCCCTCCCTGCTCCTTTATTTATTTATTTATTTTTGTTTAAAATAAGTGATTCTTTTCTCCTTATTTTATTTTTCCTCAATATATTTTCCTGTCTTTGGTATACATTTAAAAATTAATCACACAAAGAAGTTTCTCCTATTTCTCACTGGAAAGCAGAGAAAGGGAGAAAACCCACACCATTGAATTACTGCTCCTCTCTCCAAGGAGGTCAATTTTTGCCTCTCTTGTCTTTTGTCTTCTTTTTTCCCCTCCCAACCATAAACACCACTGAGTTTAAACACAATATTTTAAGATGGGTTGAAAGGCTTTATGCATCAGTCATAAAGGAAAAACCTAGAGCTATAAATACACAAAGATTTGTCTAACCTGGTAAGTACATGTAGTTACTCAATTATTCACACAGAAGTCACCCTTAAGTATGGGTTATTAGGATTATGTTACGTATGTCAACCCACCAGCCTAAATACACTCATGATTAATTTTAGAGATGAAGCAATTTGTTCAGAAATTAACCAAATATTAACTCTGCTCTATGTCTTTATATGTGCAGGTATAAATAGATAGGTGGTAATCTCTTCATAGAATACTATGTGAAAGAGTGGGAGAAGATCAAGAAGAAGAAAAAAAATTGTTTTCTTCTATACAGCTACAAAGACTAAATCACCAAACTGGGGCATTCTTTCTGTTCCACTGACCAATATCATTCTTTTACTTCTTCCCAAATAATAATTGCGAAAATAATTATTAAAATAATCTGCCAGTAAAATTGCTGATAAAATGCAATGATGCTTAATAATGGCATAAACATCATCCACTTTGATAAACACAAAAATACAAAGAAGTCTGTAAAAAAGAAAAAGGTACCAGAGATTATAGGAGTGCATAGTTTGCTTTATGGCCATCAGCCTGCTCAATTGAATCACATCCGTCTGAGCTTAGCAGCTTAAAATTCATTCCACAGCTTGCAGTGTTGACACGGATATGATAAGACAGGAGAACAGAAACACCACTCTGAAGTAACCTAGCTGAACTGCACATGTTCTGACCCTTTTTGTCCTCCCTGGAGCTTTTGCTACCTGGCAAATGCAACTCTAAAACTGTACTTGTATCTCCAGATCTTTGCTATTAGCCAAGCAGAAACCTATTTCTCTCTGGGACTAGCAGCCAGAGAGGTGTTCTCTGAAGAAGTCTTCTAAATGAGTGTGTGAGCTGAACTCTTACTGAACTGAATTAATTATTAATGATGCAGATGGAGCTGTCCAAATGATAAGAACAGCTCCTGACGTGTCATGATCCAAGCTTTCATTAAACCATTTCAGGCATACTAATGGTTTCCCACTGCTCATTACTTACCAGCACTTTTCTCATAGATATAATAACTCCAGTGCCTGTAGGCAAGACATTCTATAGAGATGCAGAGTGGGAAGTTTTATCTTCCTTAGCGTATTATTTTTCTTCATAGATTATTATTAAAAATGTACACCTATTTAATACTACGAAGTTAAATGGTTTCAATTCAAAAAAGCTGGAAATGCAAAATTATATTTTCTAGAAATACTAGAGGTAATTTTTTTGTTGTAAGAATATTCCATAAAAGAATGGTATATAAGATAGTTTGTATTATTAAGATGTGTGTCTGAATTGAGTTTTTTTTTTTTTAGTTGTAAATAGAAACAGCACTTTTATTTTATTTATTTATGTTTATGTGGTGCTGAGGATCAAACCCAGTGCCTCATATGTGCAAGGCAAGTGTTTTACCGCTGAGCTACCACCCTAGCCTGAATTGAGTTTTAAACGTATTACCAGAGAATAAATGTAGGCAAATGTATTTTCAGCAAGCATATGCCGTACAATTACATTTCAGTTTAGGTTACACATTGTTTTGCAAGATTGCTTGGCATTCCTGTACCATACTTATAGTTTCACTCTGTGTTGGGAGTTTTAGAAGGCAACACAATTGAGGAGAAGTCCAAGGAGATGTATACTGTGATTGCTACCTGCTGGTTTCCTTTTGTTGTTGTTGTTGTTTATTTTTAGGTTCAGGAAAATGCTCCCAACGCCCTTCACAATTCAGCCTGAAGAATTTGGTAGAGGATAATAAGAGACTAATGAATAACATGGGGTTCTCATTTTAAATGGGTGATATAATAAAATGCGTTTTACCTCTTTTCTTCCTCAAAGCTGAGTATGTGTGAACATTAGCTCCTTTTGGCAAGTAAAAAAAATGTTTTTAGTGTTTTAAAGTCAGTACTTAACTTTATAAATATAAAATAAAACTTCAGTTCAACAGAAGTAAACGCATGACATTTTTATAGTCTGAATATCCCTAAAGTGGTCTTCATAGTTTCCAAAGTATATGTGTGTTTGGCCAAGGACTTAGGGGAAAAGAGAAGCCTGTGTTTTTAGGGATCATACCTCTTCATGTCAACTATCTGTCATTAATTCAAGATAAACTTAGGCTATGTTAACATACACACACTAAGAATAAAAACTGGGGTAATCATCTGGATTGAATAATTCTGAAGAGAAATTAGCTTACCTAGGAACATTAGAGAACATTTTACTGGTTTAATTCACATAACCATTCATTTCAAATTTTCATTTTGCTTTGTAAATGTAAGTGTGTAAAATAATTAATTTTAACGACAATGAAAATGCACATACACTTGAGTGGTTTAAAGTTCCTTCAATTACTAAAAGATTTACCAAATTTTATAAAACACTAATTAACTATAAAAATATCCTAAGAAGCCCATGTGTCAATTGTTTGAAATAAAAAAGGAATGAAATTCTGAAAATAGCAGTAAAGAGATAAAGGTAATATTGAAACTTGTGTTTCAACTTGTTTCCTAGTTATCAACTAGACATGGTCAAAAATACCAATTCTTGATACTTCAGTTACATTCTTTTGTATTTCATATAATTCAAGTACGACTTAGGATAATGTAAAAAGTTTAAAAATACCTTCATGTCACTATTCTTAACTTGTATCAAATTCATTTAAAAATTAAAATTCTGAAAAACCAACTTTTTTCCAGTACTAAAGATTGAACCCAGGGCTTTATGCATACTAGGCAAATGCTCTATCACGGGGTTATATCCCCAGTCCTTGTTTGGTATTTTAAGTCTTAGAAAAGTTTATTTCTAATGAGTTTAAAATTCACTTAATATTCCTTTATTAATCTAATCTTTTAAAATTTTATATGCCTTAAAACAATTTAGGGTATGGACATTTACTTAAAACTACTAAATTACTATGTGGACATTCAGGTAACAATTAAGGTAATGTTAATTTACTTTTCTAAAACATTCATTTAATTCATAACATGACTTATAAGTAAGAATTTCTTTTAGATTCTTTGACAATGAATGAAATGGGAAATGGTATTTTTCAGTAGAGGTGGTTTTTAGAAGGTTAGTTAGCAAGAATATAAACACAATAATAATATAATATTTAAAATATACTAAGTAATATTATCCTGTAAAATAGAAATGTCTATAATTTTTGAATGCATAAATTAGCAATAAATTGAGTTATCTTTGAATAACATTTCTAAAATAGCAGGTAAAAAGAAATAGAAAATAAAGCCTTCTTACCAGAATAATGAAGGTAACAGGTCCAATGAAACTCCATATAAAATAGTTGTCAACATGAAGCCAGCAACTGTTTTGAAAAGAAAGGAGTATGTATCAAGTAGCATCATTGGATATTCAACATCACAAGAAAAATAAGATTTTTAAAACTTAAACACAAAACTATCTCTACATTTGCTTTTGAAAATTCACTTATCACGGACAAGAACAATTCTAACAATTCTGAACTGGTGTGAACTTAACAAAGGACAGCAATGTACTTCAAAACCTGCCATTTTTCATTTCAGGTTTTATACCTGATAAAAGCATACAAAATTATGTTTATACAGGGAAAAGAATAAATCCTACCCACCCCTAAATCCCTAAGGATTCTTAACCTTATTAAGAAAGATTTGAAACTTCAAATTCCAAATGGCCTCATCATTTTAAAGTCCTATATGTAATCATCAAAATTTGCTTTTCAGATCTATCTGAATTTAAGTGCTTAGCCCTATGAAACAGGAATAAAAAAAGAAGAAGAAAAAGAAAAAAACAGACTGTTCAGATGTTATGAAACAGTACAGCATAAATATACCTTCATTAGGAAAGGACAAATACTAGAAGAAAAAAAAAAAATCAAAGCACCGAACTTGCACAGAATTAGAGTAAATGATGCATTAACTTATTGAGACAGATTTTACTTAGTGGTTCATTTTTTAAATAACCTTGAATCCCTGCTGAATTTCTTTTATTTGTCTTTCATCATCTTTTTTGAATGCATAGACAAAGAGCTTTCTCTACTCTGAAAGTCTTCATATAACTAATTTTATCAAAGGAAAAAAAATAAACAGAATTGGAAGGCACATTTATGCCTCTAGCAAATAAAATTCTTAGAAACATGGCCATGTCTACCTTCTGTCACTTTCTGTAAATAACTATATTTTTATAAATGAAAGACGGCGACTTATTTTAATCCCTTTCTAACTGCCTCATAAAATATTATCAAAGTTAAACATACAGGATGGAATGTGCTAGTGTCACCATTCAGAACGAGAGTTAACTACAGGGTCGGCTGCACAAAGAGAGCTAATGAAGCATTAGCTTAAAACTGAGTAGTTAAACCTGTCAGATGCTTTAAGTTCAGAAGAATTTTTACTTAATATCTTCTAAGGCCAAAAAGTTATTTACTCTTTCAATTTGTTTCAGGTCAATCTTTTGTGTTAAAAAGAAAGTCCATAATGTAGAATCTGCCTCACCAGAGTACAAATCCTCTGAACCTAGAAAATTACAAAAGACTTGATTGTAATTTGTGCACGGCATGCCCATTCTCTTACCAATAAAGCTTTCAGATGCTATTTTAGTCTGTCAGGGACCCTCACTGACAGCTAACAGGCTTTAAAAAATTATTCACTTGAAAAACACTCAGGTCGCTTGCAATTACTTACGCTTTTTCTGTTCCATAGCTCTTATAGTCAATAGCGGCTGAAACTCCAACCACTGTGGCAGGAAACAAGTAACCAGCAACATAGTAATATTTCTTCCTTGAATATTCACTTTCAAAAACTTCAACTAACATTAAATAGAGCTGCACACCTTCTAGGCACATCCAAGCAAAAGCTGCCAAAAAGAAGAAGTGTAGAAGTCCTGCAAATATTGGACATGCAATCTGTAAGGAAAAGAACAAAAAACAAAAGAGAAAACTCATAAATACAAATAGCTTGCTAAAACTATGAAATATTCACTCACACATCCTGTTTTTTTAAAAAACACATCAGTAGGGGCTGGGGTTGTAGCTCAGTGGCAGAGCACTTGCCTTGCATGTGTGAGGCACTGGGTTCGATCCTCAGCACCACATAAAAAATAAATCAAATAAAGATACTGTGTCCATCTACAACTAAAAATATTTTTTTAATAATCATTACTTAAAACCACTGTTCCCTCAAAAAAATTATATATGACTTTCATAACTGGAAATAAGTTAAAAACACTGCCAAACCTGAAGAGTATAACACTTGCATAGAATAATACCAAGTGTGCTGGATTTCAGACATTACTGGTTTTGGTCAATTTAAATACCAAATAGAAAACAAATCTTAATGTCTTCTCAAATTATCCATTATAAAATCTAAATATTCTTCTTGTCTATGATTTGCTTTATAAGTCTTTAGAATGGCTGTATGCAAATATATTATTTCTATGTTTTCAATAATAAAAATTTCAACTCCCTATTCTAGTGATAAATACTCTGGCCTTAATTATGTAGAATTATTTTCCTATTTTATATGGAAGATTCTTTAAATTCATCCCAGCACAGATGAATATATTCAGAAACAGAATATTAAATTCTGTTTCTGACATTGAGACCTCAAGATGATGAATACATTGCTCTAAATATGAAGAGGTTTACTAGTCAGAATGACTATGTAAGCACAACAGGAACTTAAAAACTAGTATCTTTTCAGTACCCTAACATTCTTCTATTTAAATTACATGTCTTAATAACAACCCAGAAAATGCAATTGTACCTTAATAATGAAATGAAATAATTCATAATATTACTTCATGATTGAGCTGTCTTTTAATTAATTACAAATTATACTTCAATATCACCATATCAGTTATTGTGAACTATAAGGTTAAATACTAATAGCAGCATTATACACAAATTCATACCTATTAAAAGAATTTTCAAAGACCCAAGGTCAATAATCTCAACAAGTGCTTACCGTATATTTCGTCTTATCAATGCCAATTAGAAAAATAAATTCAGCAATAAAAAGGTTGATACAAAGGTTCTTGTGAATAGTATTACGGTCACTCTGCAGACCACGGAAAAAACAGAAAGTGAAGATGCAGATAGCCAGGCATACAAGGGAAATGACAATTCCCACCCAGGTGATGACGGTGAGAAGTAATGCATGGACTCCATCTTTATACTGTAAAATAAAAAGACATGAAGAACACTAGTATTCCTACAGTACATTGACCAGAAGAAAACAGCTCATTGAATATTGAAGTCTGAAAAATAATATCCATGTGAGCTGAAACAGGCCTCATTACTAAAGAAAGATCATTATCTCATTGACTATAATATTTATAAAGAATGACTTATGAAAGAGGAAGATATTCCCAGGAAAATAATGCAAAAGCACAAATATTTTAAAATAATGATTGAAATAATTATCTGCAAAAACAAAGAAAACATTTTCATGATAAAAATACAGAACACTTAGTTATAAACTAAGAATGCTTAGTTACAAAATAAAAATCAACATTGCAATGACTTTCTAGGATAACACATAAGCAAAGTTTTGAGTTTCATTTTCTCTTTGGGTTTCTATATGCTTTCATACTGAGAGCTGAGTGAACAATAAACTGAGTTTTCATTCTATAATTCTGAAAATATTTTTTGTCTTCTAGTTAACATTCTCTCTCATAAGAAACACTAAGACACATTCTTGAAGTCATTCTGACTTTTCAAAATATGAAACTTTACATAGTGTGCAGTCAAATCTTAAAATGAGATTCCAGTATTGGAGATGGAAAGGGCATGCTAAATTTTAGTCTTTTGTCTGTCATGTGACCTACTGGTATTCAGTTTTTAAACCCTTAGTTGCTGGGGGGGGGGAAATATCTTTGAATAAGTACATGAAATGACATTGGAGAGCATGATTTTAAGAAGAAACAATAACAGCCAGGCGCGGTGGTGCAACTTGGGAGACTGAGGCAGGAGAATTGTGAGTTCAAAGCCAGCCTCAATAGCAGAAAGGTGCTCAGTGAGACCCTGTTGCTAAATAAAATACAAAATAAGGCTGAGGATGTGGCTCAGTGGTCAAGAGTTCAATCCACAGTACCAAAATAAAAAAAAAAAGAGAGAGAGAGAGAGAGAGAAAGAAAAAAGAAACAATAACAGAGTGCTACTACTTCTTAAAATATATAGATAGTATAGAACCCATTAGAAATTCACATGTAGTATAGAACCCATTAGAAATTCACATGTACTTTGTTTGCTTTTTAGTTACGATAAGCACCCAAACAACAGGACTATAATACAAGCTGTTTTAAATCTCTGAGGTTTTATTCCTGATACTAATTAGAAGTGCAAATACTTACTGTAACTTCCCTGTGGGCCATGAGAATGGCAAAATTGGTTAGGTGGCTACATGCACATGTGGTACGAGTTTTATTAGTGTCAACCAGCTTGCAGCCCTGGGTAGACCAATATCCCATCATAGTTCTCTCTGAGTAGTTCCAGAAGGAGCAGTTTGCATTGAAATAATTGTCAGGCTGGGAAACAAAATGACAAGATAAAATTAGGATTTTACACTCTGAGATGGCAATGGCAATTGTTTAATATGTGTAAAAGGTAATTTAGATTAAACTTTGCATGTTTCGGACTATAAAGTTTTTCATCAGCAAAATTGTGGACTATGTTATACAAGGCAGATATCTAGCTTAAAAGGGGCTTTATAGTCCGAAACACTCTAAAGTGTACTCTAAATTACCAAAGACCCATTTTACAAATTACAATTTCCATCTTATGATTTTACATACTGATGGTACATTAGAATCATCCCCCTCACCCCCTTTCTGACAAAATTAGAGCCATGAATTTGTTCTGAGAAAATTCTATAAGGTACAAATGTCTTTAAAAATCCATTTACAGGGGCTGGGGCTGGGGCTCAGCGGTAGAGCGCTTGCCTCGCATGCGTGAGGCCCTGGGTTTGATCCTCAGCACCACATACAAAGCAACAAAATAAAGACATTGTGTCCATCTACAACTAAAAAAAAAAAAAATCCATTTACAATTTGGAGCCCATTTTTGGTTAGTTCTACGTGATAACATTAGCAACCATTTGAATCACATAGAACCTCAAGGCTCTTAAGAGTAAATCAACTGAAGCAGGTATGACACGAGGACCATGACTGCACAATTTTATTTCTGTCAATTCTGTAAATCTACTTGGTTATCCGTAGGCACTCACATTTGCTCTACTTGGAACCTAGAATAGGTATTTAAGTATCAACTTGAGGTAAAGCAGAGGAATCACATCTCAGTTCTCAACTTTTTAAACACAATACTTAATAACAGTTGTGCCAAATATGATCAATAAAAGCAATTTTAAAAAACAACAACAACGATTTGCCACTCTATAAAAGCAGAGTCCTAAAAGTTAATACACAGCTATCCTGCTGCTAAGGTAAGAGTTAATTTTCATTTGAAAACAAATTAGAGTCATTTACATTTTCCTGTTGATTACTGAATTAGCTTTCATTAAGAATACACTTAAGTTCTAATAATCACTGAACCAGACTCATTTAATTTTATGTTCACAGACTTAAATAAACTTGTGTCTCTGACCTAGTCCAACATTTAAAATTCAAATGGAAAGGTCTTTTGTCCCTCCCATATTCTCCCTCTCCCTCTCCCTCTCTACATCCCCAACATATCAGCTTTACTTTCCTTCCTCTCTAGTTTTATAACCTTCCACCTGCTTCATTAGCATACATTAACTTACATCAATGTGTGGTAGGGTAAAAATCACAGGATCAGTCAGGTATACGCGGCTGGACTCCTTATTGATTGAAACCGAAATGACGTGAGAATTCACTGCGATGGTGCTATTACGACCAATAAAGTCAGCACCCAGTTTTATGGTTGCATTCTCTGTACTAAGGAATTGTCCCAGACTTCGATAAATGATGAACACCAACTTTGCAAGCCCTAGGAAGGTAGAAACCATCATGACTTCCAGGGAATATGCTTATGAATAAAATAAAATACAGTAAAACAAGAATAAAATGAAAAAAATCCTTATGGAGTTTTTATTTAGAGTACATTTATGGGGCATTATTTTAAACATACTTTAAAAAATTTAAAGACATTTTTGTTACAGTCAGGATCAAATAAAAATATTTTATTTTATTTTTCTCTCTTTTTTAATTTGCTCTTTTTTAGATATACCTGACAGTGGAGTGCATTTGGACAAATTATACGTACATGGAGTATAACTCATTTTAATTAGGATCTCATTCTTGTGGTTGGACATGATGTGGAGTTCAATATTTTAGAATAGGGTTAACTGAACAACAAAAGAAACAGTTTTTTAAAAACTGTTCATCTTACCGTTCCTGCTGTTTTGTTTGACAGTATTTGCAGAGAGTTGGATTGAGCTGCCTGCTCCCTTGATGCCCAGAGGAAACTTAAAGTCTTGGACTTGGCCTTCCGTACTGAGGACCGCAACTTCCAGAACTAGATGAGGCCAAGGACGAAAGAGAGGAAAAACAGGGAATTCTTTAGATTAAACTAAAAGAGTCAAATGGTAATTGTACAGAAGCTGCTTTCCTTTTCCCTAGTTGCAAAACTTGACTATTAGATTTCAACAAAATGATCAACAAATACTAAATCACTCCAAGAGATCTTAAACTTTCTGAAATATTTTGTATAATCATTTTGACATTTTTCTTCATATTTTTATGGCTTTTGTCATGTGTCAATTCCAAACTTTTTATCCTATGAGTGTGAACACTGTATAAATTTACAGTAAAAACCTTTCAAGTTTTTTACTTTTTTATTTAAATCATGAAATTAAACAAATATATTTTGAATTGATATTTCTGCATGTCTTTGTTAAATAACTTTTCAATGATCATATCTGGAAGTGGTATAAGTATAAATTTGTTTGTACATATATTTATTTCTATATGATACTTTTTAATATATAAAATCACAGAGATCAAGACTTTAGTAATATGTTTTTCTTATTTTTGAAAGCAATGAGACCAGCAAAGAAAGTGTATTTGCGAGAAAATGCCTGTCACTATGTTAAAACTTCCCATTAATTTTCACTTGTAACTGTTAATCTTACATACTTCAGGTTGGGCAAAATAAAATCTATAGTTTTTTATCAATAAAATTTTCTTTGAACACAGTCATGCCTTCTCATTTACATACTAGTGGTTTTAGTACTACAAGGCCAGGTAAGAATTTGCAAGAAGAGGAAAAACAAACAAACAAAATACACACAAAAAACTTCACAAACTCAAACTAAGTAGCAAAACTGAAAAATACATAGGAAAACAAGATTCAGAAGATTTATCTGATCAACAATGAAGGTGTTAAGCATAACTTTGTTTCAAAAATATAATTAACAGTAACCACCTTCAACATAAATGTTTGCTGTTTACTGTTATATTAAAGATTGTCATGCATTATATTAATATTCATTTAACTTCTAAAAAGCAACAGTATTTTAATAATAATTCAAAACTATAGTCTATATATTTTCCTCTTTCACCTTCTTTAATATATATATCACTGCATAACTATTCCTGCCTAGACATAAACACATACATATGCACAAATCTGATGAATTCACCCATTCCCTTTCTTTTTATAAAAATGAGCTCGTGTACTCTTGGATGCCAATTTTTTTGTGATAATTTTCCACAAATTTATTTTGTAAACACACACAGGTTTAGCTATAAATATGGAAACACTGATATGATACTCAAAAGGTTTTTATAAGCAATTAAACCACATGTCAAATCACTACAATACGACTTCATAATGAGAATCATGTAATGCCTAGAATTCTGTGAGATGCAGAAAGTGGTTGAGGTACTTATTTTATTGACTCATGTTTGGAAATATTAAACATATGGTAAGTAGATGATCTCCTTTTCTCATATCAGATTCCATGTGTGTGACTGGGAATATAAAGGGAATAAGAGTGACAAAAACATACTTCTGGAGAGGCCTGGTGATACAAGCCTATAATCCCAGCTACTGGGGAAATGGAGTAGCTGAGTAAAAAGGATTTCTTTGAGGCCATCCTAGGCAACTTAGTGAGACTCCATCTCTTAAAAAAAAAAAAGTACTGGGAATGTACCTCAATGGTAGAGCACCTCTGGGCTCACTTCCCACTACAGGGAGGAAAAAAAAAAAAATCAATCTAATATATAAAACCTCCTTTTCACACTGAAAGGGGTTATAATTATTAATCATCCTCAAAACAAGAAAAATGAAAGACTAAAAGAAGAAATTCTTGGAGTTTTCATGAAACATTCAACCATTCTACACACACACACATGCAAATTTGGCATGTAATCCCTGCACGTGGGGTCTGAGGTGAAATATCACCTGAGCCTAACAGTTTGAAATCAGCCTGGGTACCATGAAGAGACTCTGTTTCTAAACAAAGAAAAAGAAAAGGGGAAAGAAGGGCCAGTGCATAAGCATACATGTATAAAGAGTTAATTTTGTTCAACAAATATTTACTTACTAAAGTTCAAAAATTATGTCCATAGTAAAGAAAAAAATGAATTTTCAAAAGTAACAGGATCATTACTACAGATCTTAGGTAGGTATATTTAAGCCATAAGAGTATGCAAAAATCAACTTTACACCAAAAAATTTGTACCAATCAATAATTGCCATTTTGTAGAAAAATGAAACTTTCACAGAAAAATAAAACTGCAAGAAACTTAAAAACTAAAATACTAAAACAGAAAAACAATGTGTCCCAATTCATTTCAAAAGACTTCTACAATAAATGCACAAAACAGCACAAGAAGTGAAATAATGGGACATTCACACCCATTAAAGTGATGTTAAAAATCTTTTATAAAATAAACATATACTTTATAACATCTAGAACAAGTTGTTTAACTCAAAAAGTCATACAGAAATTAATACATTAGAAAATGTAGAATTATATCACCTAATTAGAAGTTAAAGAAAAAATATAAGCAGAAAGAATTCAGTAAATTTCAACACTCATTTAATATAAAATGTCTTTACAAAGGAATAGGAATAAAAAACACCTTGACTAATAAAGGTTTTGTTGTCAGATAAAGGTTATCAATTCAAAATCCACAGCAAATACACACTCCTTTTAAAGTCAGAATGACCTCTGTCAACAGGTTTTTTTTGTTGTTTTTTTTTTTAGTATTAGATATGTGTTGTGGGATTGAGGAGCCATATATTTTATTTTATTTATTTATTTTTATGTGGTGCTGAGGATTGAACCCAGTGACTCACGCATGCGAGGCAAGCGCTCTACCTCTGAGCTACAGCCCCAGCCCCAACAGGTTTTATTTAGCATTGTACTAGAGGACTCCATCTAAAACGGTAATTCAAGAAACACAAAAGGCATAAAGACTACAAAAAAAGTGGTTATTATTTACAACATAATTAACTAGGTAGTAATCATGACAGTGTACAAACTATCAAAATAAAAAGAATTAAGCAAGGCTGCAATCAACAAAATCAATTGTGTTCCCACATATCAAGTATCAAACAATCAGAATATGTAATTCAAAAAGATCTATTATTTGTAACAAAAACAACAAGTATATGTTTTGGGGGGGAAAAAACTAATTTTTAAAAAATGCGCAAGATGTTAATGGGAAAAATATTTAACTATCAAAAGACTGAACAAACAAAATTATGTAATTGTCTTAATTGAGCGAACTCAACAGATCAATCTCTTAGTCCTTTGGTAATCAATCTACAAACAAAGTCTAATTCTAATAAAAATTCCACTAAGATTGGGGCTTGGGGGATGATTAGTGTATGTGTGTAACTTGACAAACTGACTTTAAAATTCATATGGAAGTCACATACCGAAAAGCAGCCAGGGTTTTTCCTGAGGACAAGGTTGAAAGACTCAAGAGATACTAGCAATATTGAAAACAAAACAATACGAAACAAAAGCAGCAAATAATAGAATCATCTTACAAGTTGACATGTAAAGAAACTTGGCATATGACAGAGATATCATTACAAATCTGTGGGGAAAAGAATGAATAAGCACTAATGCAAGTGTAGAAAGCACTGGTTATTCATTTACAAAAATCCTATCAGTGACCTCCCTTGTATCATACTAAAAAAGTGTATTAAAGACAAATGTAAAAAGGCAAAGCAGGATGCCAAAAAGAAAATTTCTTAAGTAAGATACCAAAATACCAACCATAAAAAAATAGATTAATAAATTTGACTTCAGTATTGTGCAGTAAGATGCCTTATGAAAAGCCAAAAGGAGGCAGACAGAATAAGTGTTTTTAGACTCTATGATTCTCAAAGAATTAGTGTCCAGAATGCACAGAAGTACAAAGAAATAGAAAAATAAAAGGTTGTAGACAATGAATTCACAGGAGGGATACTGAAACAGGCAAATAAACACATTAAGAATCAAAAGCATTAAGTAATCAGGGGAACTGCAAATTAATAAAGTAATGGGATCAATTCAAACTCATTAGATTAACTAAATTTATGTCAATGGTAAAATGTTAGCAAAGATAGTGATGGCCTTACTGCGACTACGTACTAGTGAGAATATAAATTGGTAAAAAGAAGTTTAGGGAACAATTTGGCATTATTTAGTAAAGCAAAGATGGGCATGCTTTATCACTCAAAAATTCTATTTCAAGATGTGTGTGCATATGTCTACAAAGGCACACATATTAACAAGAGAATATTTAAAAACTTCATGCAATTTTCCTTATTTCAGTGCAGAAACAGAAGCCACTAAAATGTCTATCAATAGAATGAATAATTTTGGTGTATTCTTATACCAAATAAATAAAATAGATATGTGCATGTCAGCATGCATAAATAAAAAAAAATGGTAGAGAAAAATTATACAATCATATTTATAGTGTGAAATCAATGAAAATACTTGGGGAAAATTACTACACATACACATCTATAGAGCAAAATTTAAAAAAAGAAAAAGTTTACTGGTAGGCTGAAACAGGAGGACTGCTTGTGCCCAGGATTTAGGAGGCCAGCCTGGGCAACACAGGGAAACTACAAATAGGTAGATAGGTAGGTAGGTAGGTAGGTAGGTAGGTAGGAAGGAAAGTAGGTAGGTAGGTAGGTAGGTAGGTAGACAGACAGACAGATAGATAAAATTTAAGCTTATCAGTGCTACAAAATAAAGTAAGGA
Organism: Geosciurus inauris; assembly: GCA_004024805.1. Taxonomy (NCBI): domain Eukaryota; kingdom Metazoa; phylum Chordata; class Mammalia; order Rodentia; family Sciuridae; genus Geosciurus; species Geosciurus inauris. The sequence goes on along the minus strand of PVHX01000429.1, from coordinate 154,852 downwards.
TAATTAACCCCCTTTTGATCTGATTAGAAATGAAGAAACCAGGAACTTCCACATTATCTATGATTATAGTTTTTCAAAAAAAAAATGTGAAGTGAATATGATAAAATACCATGACATGGCTCAGCTGGTGCACAGATGTGCCATAGTCTCTATACTATCCGTACTCTTGAAATAACATATGCCTTGTTGAATAGATTTCTAGAAGTGAATATACTCGGTTCACAGGAGAGCCATTCAGAGTCTCCCAGCCAATGCTGCACATAGAATTTTAATATATTTCTCTATCCTAATTCTTTCAAATTCATCAGAGTATACTGGCTTCGATGAGATGAAAGGAGAACAGTATCCACCAGCCTCTCAGGAAAACTCTGACCTCTGCCAGGGGACCTGCAGGGTCTTAGGTAGGAACTGCTCTATTGGCCTGAGCCCCAGGGCGAAAGCACTACTGAGCAGGACGAAGAGGACAGGAAGCAGGGCCAGAGCCCATCCTCAACAGCCAGCCGCACAGCATGAAGAGTAAATCTCTGTTGCTGTGAGCTGCTGTGACTATGGGATTTTCAATCACACTAGCTACTGAAAAGATCATTCTGAAAATAAGTGAAAGGAAATTTTAAAATGGACGGATCAGGCTGCTAACACCTTAACTATCTAATTAATCTTACAGTTACAAGGAAAAATGGGTATTAAATGACTCATGATATGATGCTCTAGAAAATTCCAGGGGAAAAAAAATTAAACCGTGCCTGGTTAAGACTCTAGATCTAGATCTTCAGGGAGTGATGGTGCACACCTTTAGCTGCAGCTACTTAGGAGGCTAAAGCCAGAGGATCACAAGTGTGAGTCTAGTCTGGGCAATTTAGAGATCTTGTTTCAAAATAAAAAAATGAAAAGGGGTGAGACGGCAATGTAGATCAGTAGTAGAGCACTCCTGGGTTCAATTCCTACTCACATACACTAGTTCTGATTATGGGTATACCAAGCACAGTTATATGGTATACTGGGAATGAAATAAGCCAAATCCAGAATGTGGGAAATTCTATAGGACAAATCGTCCACCTGATTTCTTCTACAAAAATGAAAAAGGGTTAAAAATAGAAAAGAAAAGATGCAGTGTTTTAGTTAAAAGAGACTCAATCAAACCTATACATTATATGGACTTGTTTGAAATCTAGCTCAAACAAAGCAAGGATCAACAAATTTACAAAAATCAGTAAACACAAACATTTTGTTACTATTTGAACCTATATTTGCTCATTTTTTCAATGTGATAATGGTACTGTGGCTTTTAAAAGGATATAGGATACCAAATAAGTTTTTCACAGTAATGACAAGAAGTTATTATTTGCTGTAAAACAATACAATAGTGAGAAGCATAAATGAAATGGTATTTGCTACATGTTGTTTAAAGCAGGTAATAAGAATTTTTGATCAAAATTAGAAACTTTTGCTCTTTAGGAGATAATAAAAAATAAAAAGAAAAGTCGATTCCTGAGGAAAACATTCAGAATACATGCTATCTGGCAAAACATTTATACTAGGAGCATATACAAAATCCTTATAATTCATTAATAAGACAAACCCAAATAAAAATGAGCATGAGAAACGAGTAGTCATTAAAAACAAAAAACATGCTGAATTGCCAATAAACACAGGAAAAGAAGTTATCAGTGAAAAATTACTTTACATCATAAAAATTTAAAGTAAGTCCACAATGAGATGTCATTACAAGTCACTAAAATGGCTAAATTAAAAGACTGCTAACGCAAGGCATAGTGGCGCACACTTGTAATCCCAGTGGCTTGGAAGTCTGAGGCAGGAGGATCATAAGTTCAAAGCCAGCCTCAGTGAAAGCAAGGCGCTAAGCAATTCAGTGAGACCCTGTCTCTAAATGAAATACGAAATAGGGCTGGGGATGTGGCTCGATGGTCGAGTGCCCTGAGTTCAATCCCTGGTACCAAAAAAAAAATTAAAATTAAAAAAAAATTTCAAAAGGCTGCTAACACTGGTGGTGAAGAAACAGAACAAGTGGAATTTTCTTATGTTGCTGCTGGAGATTATTGGGGAAAACAGCAGAAAAATAGTGGAAATAAACCAAATGCTCTTCAAATCTCTCATTTGTTTGTTTGTTTTAACATTTATTCTGCATAGAAGATGCAAGATCCAAGAATTCATACTACACAATTCCATCCAACTGAATGTCTCAGAAAAAATAAACCATGAAGACAGAAGGCAGATAGATGTTTTCTTGGGCTGATGGTAGAAGGAGCTGACTTTTGGAATAATAACAATGTTAACCATGTTGATGACTATACAAATTTATATTTTTTTCAAAACTCATCAAATTGTGCAGATTTTAATATCCTTATTATCTCTCAAAGTGAGACTATAAAATGGCACCCTCAGATACAATTATGGCACTTTTACGGGGTCATGTATTATACGGGTAAAACACGCTACGGAATTAAACTAAGGATTTAGAGAAAAATCAGTAGGGGCAGGGATCAAATTGTTAATAATTTAAAATATTATAGCCAAGCCCTAAATTTAAATAAGAGAGTGAGGACATAAGAGAATAATGGGCCATTTTAGATTTCAAGTGTAAAATGACAGTGAAAGTCCTAGGAAATAGCATGATGTTTTCTTCATACTATATACTGAATTTATTTTACAAAATTATGTATAACTTAGAAATCAGAAAGAACTCTTAGAATATATAAAATCACTTTCATACTGGTAATTCTTGAGTGCTTAGCGTAAGAACAATAAATTCTAGGAATGATTTGAGAGATGTCAGAAAATGTATACTATATTCTAGAACAATCTTCACTCATGTTTTCTAATTAAAAATGAAAAAATTAATATGAAGAAAAATTTTTAGAACTCTGAAAAACATAAATATTAGGAAAAATATATTTCATATTTTCAAATATACCTCAAACTGTGACATAACAGTGTGTCAGATATCTGAAAGGCTAACCAAAACGTCAACCTTCCCCTCAAATTTTAATGCACACTGTTCAAGAGCAGAAAAGGGACATTTTAGTTCAGTTTCATTATTCTTCTTCTTTTTTTCCCTCCTGCTTTTTTTTTTTTAATAACCTTCAAAAGATTTAGAGAACAAATCGACATGGCTCATAATATGCCATGTCCAGTAATATTTTCCATGACTCATCTCTGAGATGATCGAGTCTACATCCCTCTGTCCTTACAAGTCACTGGAAACTTTTGGGAAGTATTCTTCAGTCTTTATCTTAGCAATTTTATTGGGTCAATAATTAAAATTAACCTAAAAAATAATGAAAGTTTTTGACAAAGAAAGGGAGTTATTTTCTACTAAAGCTATGTGAAAATATCATTTTTCTCATAACTAGGTATTCCAGATCATAATGGGCCAAAATTATCTTGACTTCATTTACTTTTAAGTTTTTAAATAATTCCCACCCTTAAGAACAAGTGCTTTTAATATTTCATTTCTTTTAAAAATTTTCAAATTGAAGTATTAAAACTTGCCTATTTTTTCTACATATCCTTCTTTTCTATATTTTTAATATAAATTTCCATGAGATAGACGAACACAGATAAGGCAAGAAGACATGGTACCCCAGAGAGGAAGACTTCATTCATTCAACATCTGCTAGTAAAGTTAGCACTTTTTGGAGGAGAAGAGTGGTGTGTGTCCTTTCTGGGTTTTTTTGTTTGTTTCAATATTTATGCTTGGGAAACTTTACCTTAACTAAGAGATATACTCATCAAATTATCAATAACTCTAAATGATTAAACTTAAATTAAGAAAATATTACTTCTGTCAAGAATTCCAATCTCCCATTGGCAGCATTTAAGTTCTAAATTATATATCGAAACTATCTGTAGCTATTTGAAAGCTATAAACCAAGGACATTCTGCATTATGTGAGATGTGGTTCATTGACCATTTTTACCTGAAAGCAGCTGTTTTTAATATATTTTGCTGAAGTTATGTGAGCTAAAATATTTGACTGGGAGAACACATTCCATAAAGTAATTTAAATTCATTAGGAACATTTTATTTAAAATGGGGGGGGGGGGATCGCCAGTCAGCAAGCACTTTCCTTACTTAAGCAATCCATATTCAGGCATTTAAGCGCTATCACACTTTTTCCTTTTTCAAGTGAAAAACATAAACATAACCATAAAACCAACATTTAAAAGGTACAGGTAGATTTTAGCATTCGCATTATTTTTATTTTAGTATGATCAATGATTTCTTTTGTTAACAGACAACAAAAGAGAAGTTTGGCACTGGGAAATAAAAGGCTCAGAATGAAAATACCCTTTTCTTAAATGTATGTGTTCTCAATCAAAATGAAGTCTGCCAATAAATCTACTTACCAATATTTTCTGTGGGCATCGAGACTCTTGTTGGTTCTAAGAGATTGTCAGCTAGAACAAAAGCACCTTCTTCCAATGTATCCAATAACATTGTTGCAGTATGTGCTTGTTCAGAGGAGTTCATGTGTTTCCAGGATTCCAAAGCTTCTGGTCTCAGAAGGTTGTCCACTGTGTCAACAATTGCCTGCATCCATTAGAAAACTATCATTAGTTTTGAATGCTTCTAGAACCAAGATGATTTTCAATCACTGACTAGTGACAATTGTAATATTTATCTGTCATGATGATTTACTTTTATTTCAAGATGGAAGTACACTTAAACAATCTGTATCCGATCAAGCTAAAGCACACCTGGCCATTTCAAAATTGGAGTAACTGAAATTTAGCAGATTTCTACCTGATTACGAAGGGTGTGTAAAACAGTAATGCATCTCTGTTTACATAATCCTACCTCAATTGAAGAGAAACATTAACAAACAGCAGCTACTGCTAACCTGAGACATGACTCTTGTATATGTGTTCACATCAAAAAAAGTAACCACATTTATAATCCGAGACTTAAATGTTCTAAATGGAAAACATGGATTACTACTCTCTGGAGTAGAATAACGTTTATGCTTAAAACTTTAGATATACAGTGTTGTTAAACATGAACTAAAATTTTGCTTTATCGGGCATTGTCTTCTTAATATCATTTGAGGGGAAATAAAAGCAAGGTGGTTTTAAATATTATAAGTTAATCTGAAAATATTTTCATTTCCAATTCCCTAGCCAGCTAAAAAACACTTTAAAAATATACCTTAATTCATAGACAATGGTGTGCTTTTAAAGGAATCAAGAAAGCAAGCAAAATATTTAAAGCCTATACTGACAATTTAAGAAAAACAGAAAAGCACAAATAAAGCCATCATAGACATCCAAGGTATTAATATTCATATGTAGGTTTAAGTTATTACCATGCAAAATAACAATACATAGAAATATAATTGATTAGACAGCTAATCAATTGAATGTAGACTCTCATACTGACATTTGCTGTACCTGTGCCCTAAATATGCCTTAGATAGCTGAAATGACTGAATTTATTTACTATTCCATTTACCTACTCATAATGTGTCGTTAAGCCCACAAATGCACGGTTTTGATCTATTGGTATAATCACAGAAGAAAAAGAACATACATTATATAAAAACAACAATGAAAAATGCTAGTTTGAGGTACTACATTGAAATGGGGAGGGGGGAAAGTTGTTTGAGGCTACTGTCAGAGTAAGATTAATTAGCTTAATCCATCTTAATACCCTCGTTCTGTCTGCCTTGTGAGCCACTATGACCTTACTGGCAGGTGGAATATACTTCCAAGTGGCGTTAAAGACTTTTTTCTTTCTCTAACGGGAGATAGAATAGTCAAAATGCTCACGCTGACACTGAGGCAGCCATTAACTAGAGTGGAACAGAAATTGGTCTGCTGAGGCCAGATTCATTAGTCACCAAGAAATACAGACTGGACCCTCTAATCTAAGTTACAAATGAATCTTCTGTCACAAAGTAGGAGCTTGCTTCATTTGCATAGTGTAACTCAGCTTCTGATTTGTAATTTAAGTAGTTTTATTAGTCTTATCTGAAGAGAAGCTCATTTGAGACATACTGAAAATCACACTGGTCAGAAATTAAGGTATACACGTAACTCCCTGATGGCATGCTTTATTAATTTGAAACACTCCTTATTTATTACATTTGTACTTTTCTAGAGGGATCAAAATGATCATTAGTGTAATCATGTTCTAGAAGTAATATTTTCTTGCTGGGGGTGGGGGACGTGGGGGGTGCTATTCTTCTTCCACTGAGATAAACGTCTTGGGCAACACACCAATTATTACATTTCAAACACTAACTAAGACCTTAAAGTTGAACTGAACACTTGAGTTAGAAAAATTACATAGAATTCAGCAGTTATTTCTTTGCCCCCATTAGACAGGCTAAAAAGGGACTCTTAGAACTTCACTAAGTGAAAACAGCCTCTCCCATCCACCTTTTCTTGTAAAGGTCCCAGGTCCAACAAAGTCGTTTATTAACCAGTATGATGCGTTCTTTTTTTGTAGATCTTGCATACCAAAATTAGTGGAGTTATGACTTTTAAATAACTTCTTTGTTATGAAACTACAAAAATTCTTCTTTTTTTATCATGATATATAAATTCGTTCTTCAAGGTTTGGTTTATCATGCTAATGGTCCCCTTAAGAGTAAGGTCAGAAAATAACTCTGAAAAGGAACTTCTAAAATTCACATCAAACCAAACACAATTTGGCATCACTTTGATCAACTAGCAAGGCATAATTCCACTGTAAGCCTCAGCATGCTTCCTGTTACTTGGGTACCTGGATATACCAAGAAGCAAAACCACCCGGAGTAGAGAAGGATTCTGAGCCAAGCTGTGGCTCTAGCCTGATAAAAACCAATACATGACATGTACTGATATCACTGTCACATTATTTATGTTTCGTTTTTAGCAACCCACCTCCAATATGAACATAATTCTAGAAAGAATCCCTAAAAATTTTAAGACAAAGCCTATGTTAAGAGTATACCAGAGATAAGAAAGCAGTGACTTTTTCATGCACATACATTATGACTACACAGTCTTTGATATGATAAACTGCCAAGAATATATCATAGCTGTTTTACTCAAGTTGTTTTTTAATCCACAGAAATAAAAACAAACAAAAAAACCAAAAGACTGTATGATTACTTTCCAATTCAGAGGATATTTCATTAAAATTCTTGTACTTTTGGATGAATGGAAGAACAGCAAAAACTATTAAAATAAATTATTTGCTTATTCTGAGAATAATATACCTGTAAAAAGCCAACATTTGTACAGCTGATATGGGGCATATTATATAATTATCAAAGACTGAAATACATTGGATCATGCAGCAAGATGATAAAGCGTGGCAGGTAGCTGAAGAAGGGAGAAAGCAGGGTGACAGCACAGGAGAGATACCTTAAGGTAAGCCCTGCATGTCTTCTCTCGTTTTTGGAGCTTTTAGGTAAAAGAAAAGAAAATCAGAGGTTAGATTTTATCTGTTGAAATGAGGAAAGAAGAAATCCTCAAAAATTAAGTTGATGTTCCAGAGTTCAGAGTATGGTAGTCCTCTGGATGGTCCACACTAGTTGTCAAAAGAGCCTGTTTATAATTTTTAGTGCATTTTATTAAGTACACTAATTCAAAGCATGTTGACAATAAAAAAAAAAGTGAGAGAGAGAGAGGGAGAGGGAGGGAGGAAGGGAGCAGGCAGGGACAAAATAGATAATGTGGTCAAAAAAGGTTCATTATCTTTGAACCTTATAGAACCACAATAGACAAAGACTTGGGCTTGAAATGAACCTATAGTAAGGATCAAATTTTGGTTATAGCAGGAAAAATTAACAGCACTTATATAAAATTATGCTGCAGAGAGAAAACTATCCTTCTCCCAAAAGCTGCCACTGAAAGGAAGATTTCAGTGACTAATGTTCCTCAGTCACAATTTTGCTGCAGCCATAAGAGTTGCATGTATTAGCATACAAAGCATATCAGTTGTATAACATACAATTTCTCCAAGTGCAAATAACTTTCTTTTTCTTAAGAAAAAGTATTGACCACAATCAGAGAGATGCAGTTGGCCACCAACTAAAATCTCTTAGATAATTCATATCATTCACACTTTTTTGGAGAGTGGTTGATGCTCGTTTCTCAACTATAATTCTTCCATGGAAAATGAACCAAAATTAGAAGTTTTGTTCCTGAGTGTGTCAGGGAGCAAGAAGTTTGGCAGTCAACTGCTGGAGAGTAGAGAGCTGCCATACAAAATGTCTTAGTTTAAAATAGCAGAAGAGTTCTTCCTACCTTGTTATAACTCCGCCCAGCTGAATCCTTTTCACTAGGTTTCAGTTCTTGCAGCTGTGCATCAAGGATGTCCACCAACTGCTCCATCAGTCTCACTGAAGAACTCACATCCCCTGCAAACACCGGCCCTTTGGTATGTTTAGCTAGTTCATTGGCTAGACTAGCAGCATTTTCTCCACTTCTGATCTGAAATGACAATTTATATGATCTCAGTAATATTTCTGTTGTGGCTTCTAGTTCTCCTTGAGTACCTCTGTTGTGGTTTAAAAACAATTTTTTTTTACAAAAATGTCTATATCTGCAACTAATTGAGACCAATAACTTTCTCTTCATCTCATAAAATTAAAGCCTTTTAGATCCTCAACACACAAAAGAAATTCTTAACCAGTCACTTAAAACAAATGGAGAAAAATCCTTAAAAATTTCAACCAGCTCTCTCATTGCACTGTAATCATTTTAACTTGTTATTTAAAAATCTTATTTATTCCAATGATCTGGAATTTAAAGCAGAAGTAATCAATGTGATACTGAGGGTCATCATCCAGTGTTTGTATTTCAGAAAGGTGGGTAGAGAAGGAGAAAATGAAAGGGCACTGCAGTACACTGTAGCATTCAGGTTACTGGTCTCAATACCTTTAAAAGCCATTTTTACTTCCTATATCATAATAATATGTAATATAAACATCTGTTTGCATTCTCTGAATTCAGCTACAAACCTAATAATATTGATTTATTAGGCCAATGCACTATTTGTCTTATGAACATCAAAAGAAAGAGAACAAACTACATGTGAATGGAATTAAACAAGTGCATGCTCATTAAAAAGTTTAATACAGAAAGCATAATACCCTCCAAATATATATAACTTTCAGTAATTTGCAGACACAACGATACATAAATTTTTGGTTTTATACTGAACAAAGAGCAATGAAGCTGGTTTTAACATGCAAAACTAAATTATTTATGTTAGAAGTCAAAGCCCTATATCACCAATGTGTATCATATTAAAACGTTCCAACCCACCTTCTGAGCCAGCTGATTTACCCAGTGTGAGGTACAGTTGCTAAGATCGGGCCCCTTAGGGTTCCATGTTCCAGTGGAAACCATGCAGAGATACGAGGCAGTTCCTACAACAGATGTAGAAAACAACAGTGAAATTGAAACCATTTTTCTGCATGCATTCGGGAAATCAGCTATGATGATCCTAGTCTGTGTGTTAAATTTTGAATAAACACTAATGGAAGAAGTTGACAATAACTGACAAAAAGCAGAGTATAATGCCAATTATAAGCAGTACATATAAAGTTAGCATAGAAATATCAGACATTTACGGCAAGCAAACAAAACGCCCTTGGTTTTCTTGGGACATGTCCAAAGTGATGGTTATGAGAAAGGCAGCTGTATGAGAGCTTCACTAGGGTCCTTAGGCAAAAACCTCAGGCTTGACCTGGGTTTTGAGAGGCGGAGCCAATTCAGTACCTAACCTTAACTGATAGTTGTCTATAGATGTTATATTACCAAGGTAACAGAAATAATAAAATGTTTAGCTACTATAAATATCTCTTCCTTCAAATAAAATCACTTCGGTGCAATTTAAAATTTACTTACTAACTTTAAAAACATTATGTATGCTGTTTTACAGGAAATACCTCTTGTTCCCTTGGGACACGGTCGCTCAACCATCATTCCCCTTTGTGTCTGAGGCCACTTTATTCCCCTCGCGTCTAATGCTTCGCAGAATCTCTCTGGCAGGGGAAAAATATTTGTTACAGGAGGAATTTTGGTTGTAGAAACTGCTGGAGGTGGTTTTGTTCCCTTGCTTCCTTCCTGTGATCCAGCTACAGTTGTGCTCAGGGGGCCTTTCTGTGAAGTAGTGCTTGTGGTTGATACTGTGGTTTTGAACAGCTCAGCTGAAGAAGTTATTGTCACAGCTGTGGTAGGCACTATGGAAAAAAGATGAGTGTATTAATCTCAAACACACCCTTGCACTCATACACAGGCATGTATGTGTGAATGCACGCGCGCACACACACACACAAACACAAACACAACCCTACCCATCCATATGCCCCCAGTACAACCAACAGAATTACTGACGTCAATAAGGTAGAAGAAGAAGAAATTTGTTCATTTATTTCAATTTATTCATATTGTTGGCTAAAAGATGGTAATTTGAATTTTACTACAGCTTTTCTTGTATGACTCTGGGCTACGTTTACTTCGCAGTGAAATATTTGATAGTACAATTCAAGTATAACTTCACTATACACCATCTAACAGGAAAGGAAGGGTAGTTTATAATGTGGGAAAATTCTATTCTATAAACTCATACTCTATAAACAAATTCAAAATATCGACAAATGTTTGGCAATTATTTGTAATTAGGACAATAAAAAGATTTAAAGTCACCCACTCCACATCTTGCAGGGAAATAAATACTGTGACATCTTTCCACCCAGCAGCCATTCTTGCTTGAGAGATTTTTGAGCATGCCTGATTAGATACAAACAGAAGATAAGCTCTGCATGCGTGTGCTGTTTTAGTAAAAAAAAAAAAAATCTCAGGCTTTGGCTTCTTTACTTTTGAAATGTAGGTATGAAGCAGCAGCTCCTTCAGGTCAGAAGTGATAATGTGGTATCTTCTCAAGATAAAAGGTTAGATCAAATAATAGCTAATTTGAAACCAACCCTCTACATCTTATGGACCCTTAAAAGAGAATACAAAAGGAACTATGGCTACACATTTCAAAGGAGAACATTTCTCTTTTTAAAAAGACTGGTTTTGCCTTTTTGACATTACTTTCAAACAGTTAAGTCAGCCAGGTTAAAAAATAATGGAGCTCAATGTTTTCTCCTTTAATTATCATTTAATTAATTTAAATGATGACAAAAATCTCTCAGCATTAATACTACCATTTAAATTCTGTTAAATGAGATCACACTGAAGTTTTATCAATACTTACAGATTACTGACTCTTAAAACTTTACATATGATACCTAAAATTTAAATTGTTGAGTACAAAAAGCTAGAAATACCTATTTTTAAAAAATCATCTTATAAAAACATTCATTCATTAATTTTTGTTTTATCTAATGTTTGAGAAACAAGATACAATAATACAACTTATTAGAAAAGTTCTTATTATCCCTGATATATTTAGTACTTTAAACTCTGGTCCACCAACACTTCTTATTTAATTGCCACAAATTGAGAGTATACTAAGTTTACTAGAAAAAGTAGTATATACATTTTTCCAGCTCTATAGTAGTGATGAACTTATCAATAAATACCCTACATACATTGTCTTCCTTTTCCCTTCTATCTCAAGAAAAACTTTTTTAAGCACATGTTTCATTTCCAGGGCATAATTTATTGACCATATGAGAGATGTCTGTGTACACCAGTCAAGCATCATGCCCAGCCAGCTGCTGCAGAAACCTATTCAAACCTGTCTATCTTTTCCTGTAAAGCACTTGCCTGACATCTTGTTAAACCTCTATAATTTTCTTTTGATTACAATGCTGCTAGGCTTTCAGTGCTTTCTCAATTAACATTTGTCAAAAGCATCACAATCTTGCAGAAGCGTCAAACGACTGCTACCGAATGAAGTCTTAAAGGGGAAAGAGGAATCAGAGCAAAAAGAGAAAAAAGCAGAACAAAATGGTTTAGTGTTATACCATCTATGTATTCCTCAACACTATACTAATTAGTATACTTTAGTCACTGAAATATGAATAGTGGTTTGTTAGCTAACCATCAGTAAAGACTCATAATAATTGAGTCAAGGCAGATAATAAAACAATCTCCATTAAAAGTAAAAAATGTCATGCAACATCTTACAGCCATATTTCTAAGCAATTCCGAGGCCAATATATTTTCATACCTTTTCACCTTTTATCATGAAAATAAGACTGATAGGAATCAACAGTCTTCAAAGGCAAATTACTGAAATATTGGGAATTTGTCAAAGTAATCTTTAAATGACAAAAACTAAACCCTTTAGAGGGAAAGCTAATTAGTATTCTAGGATCTTCCAATATTGGAATTTAGCAATATTCCAAGGGAAGCAATTTTTAAAAAAGGTTTAAGCTAGAAACACAGCTTCCATAGGTGGAGAAAAGTCCCAGTAGGGCATCTAGCAATGATAAGTTTATACTGATTCCACATTTATGTGCCAGATGCTGTGCCAATCACCATTAGTGGATCATCATGTCACCTTATTTAATCCTTACCACACCCCCCTTAAGTAGACACAGATTATCTTCCTTTCACAGATGTGGAAACTGAGTGATAGAGAAATTAAGGGATTTATTTAGGGTCCTTTGTACACACTCTTACATGCTTCAATATTATGTTTCTAAGTAAAAGATTTTCATAGACTCTGAAAAAAGTATGGCATCCTACAAAGAAACCTGTCCTTATTTTTTACACTATTTTTTACACTATTTATCTATAAATAATAGATATAATATTTGGGAAGATAATTTAAAACTAGAGCTATATTATATCTATAAATATAAACTATATTATATCTATAAATAATAGATATAATATTTGGGAAGATAATTTAAAATTATTAATTTAAAACTAGAGCAATGAATTTATGAAACTTACACAGAAAAAAGTTCAAAGCTCAAGAATATCCTATAAATAGCAGGAAACATGACATTTCACAATAGCATTATAACTCAAATCCAAAGCCTTTTGTACAAGGCTGTATATCATAATACCATACCAAGCATTCACATGAACTGATTCAGCATTCTGGCTACCATTTTTCATTTGAATACTGATACCTGAGAAACAGTGCTGATAAACACATTTATTAAGGTGCCCATGAAGATTTCGACAAACATACAGAATGGTTCAATTTACTATGGTAATGTTTACCAAAAGCTTGCTATTTATTACAAGGTTCTTCCCATACCAAAGACTTGGAAGAAATACCCATTTATGCTAAGGCAATATTCCCTTTACCGAGGTCCAACAACTCACCCATTGCTCACTCACTGAATGAACTCCAGCTAGAGTGAGTCTGTAGCCTGGTAAGGCAAAAATGAGCATTCATTAAATTTAGCCCGGTTCTATGTCTAAAAACACTGATCCTCTCTTAAAGAGCATTCATTATCAGTGGAAAGACTCAGGAAATATGCAATCTATGCTGAACATTTTCTATGTAACAAAACTGGCTCCCTTGCTGAAAATCCTCCCTCATATTAGGAGAACATCTTACTTCACAATCTGAAACAATTATCCAGCAACTGCCAAAAACCAAGAAAAGATACAATGTTTTGTTGATAATACTGGGGATATCTAATATGTAGGAAGATGTAAATAAATCCAAATTAACAAATGGAAGAGTTAAAATAGGGACTAGACATGGGTTTTCCTAAGCTCACTCTAGAGAGAAAGAAAAGAAGAAATCAGACTGAGTTTAGGGGAATGCAGCAAATGAACTATAAAAAGATAAAATAAAGCCAAAAATTAAAATAAAAAAAAAAAAGAAAAAAGATCAGGACACAAATAATATGCTTGTGCTGTCAGGCATTAAAAGTTTTGGATTTTTAAAAGGGGGAAAGCACTGACATGGATACACAGCAAAGAGAATACAATGAAGAATGAAAGGAACAGACAACTTCACAGCACTTTCATCTTGGCCACATACATGATAGCACATCCACTTCAGAAGACTTTTAGGTGTGAATTTTAACCAAGTAAGTCAATTATTGCTTTACTAATGGCAAAGACCTAATTTCTCCAATTGTTCTGTCTTTTGAGTTTCTTGGATCTTGCTTCTGGAAAGCTGACAGTGGCTTATTGGTTTGACCTAAATCTACGGGCCAGAACAGTTCTGTGCAGTCCCACCTATGGGCTTATAGATAGCACACATCCCGGAAGAGAGAGACTGGAATCTCTAAAAGCCTATGAAGAAAAATCATAAGGAGAGAGAAAATAAGAATATGGGTCAAACATCCGTATGAGAAATTTAGGTCAGATAAAATTCTTTATTACTTAGGGTTTAATAAAGGGTCAATATGAATTTTTACATTCTGGGAATACTTAACAATGGCTATTTTAGATGATAAAACACTGTTGTAGGAATACAAACTTAACTACACACGTTTAAGCTTTTCATTTTCAAAGGTGGCAACTGCTCTTTCCAAAAAAGCATCTAAATTATCAAAGATGTTTTCATCTCAAATGCACCAAAGTATTGAGTAGAATACATGCCACATGTGGAGAAAGACATCGTTACTCCTCCTGGTATGGATGAAGAACCCTGTGACAAGTAATGACTTTTTGTTGAATTGAATATACACTAAACTTCATTCACAATCCTTTGGGTGTTGCCTGATTATGAATTTGCAGTTGCTAAAGCATTTTCTTTTCTTTTCCTAACAAGGGTAAAAGATTTACTGCCACCTAAGAAAAATGTAACAATTGTCGGAGTAATGTGGATTACAAAAAGGTTAACATAAGGATCAATATGATTTTAGCCAATGCCTGAAGTCTGTCAATGTCTGCAGTTTGCCTTTTGAGAAAACCTATAGGATAAAGGAGAAGCACTGTAGTAGCTTTGGGGGGAAACAAAACAAAAAAACAAAACTGAGATACATGAAGCAACCCAAATTGGTATCCTTAAGAGGAAATAGATATGTATAAATTTTTTTAAATAACTGTAAGCTATTGTCAATAAACATTCCATGCTCTAAAAGAAGATTAAATGGTTGGCACTTTTACAATGGGCATTACTAATACAATCTTAAATAAAAAAACTCCAAGTCTACTTGATTTTGAGAAAAGAGTGCCACACACTGAGTCAATACATCATTATTACTCTTATTTACAAACAAAATTCACATGTTTGTGTTCTGTAAATACTAAAACTAGAAATTCAATTACAAAAGACTGTGATTTATTTTGAGGTCCTAGCAGTATGACAATATTTAGAACTTATTAATAATGTATCTTAAAATGAGTGGATTTAAGTTTATAGATGAATATATTGCATTAACAGGAAAAAAAAGTTTCGCCTTGTTGAAAAGATTAATCACTCCAAAAACTTTCCAGTTTCTAAAATTTTGAAGCAACTTAATTTGAAAAGTCCAATTAAGTCAGTAAATTGAAATATTAATTCACATCTTAAATGCACAAATATCAATGTTCAAGTAGACAAGACTTACAAAGAAGTGCAAGCTTCCTAATAATACATTAACAGGTTACTCTTTGATCATGAGTATGAAGTAATCTTGTTTTAAAATAAAGAATTCATTTATTTTATACTAAAAATCACTTCTCAAATGAATCCACTTGATCAACCAAAATATATTTCCCAAAAATTTAGCATCATTTTGTAAAGTAATGCTACTCCAAAGACACCCAAAGAGAACACAAATCAAAAAATGCTAATAGATCTGTCATCATAAATCATCACTTGAGATCACTTAATGCTTAGTCCATGTGTGACAGTCATGAAAATATTGATTTTTAACTGTCACTAGTGTATCAGGAAATAAAAATGTGTAATTTTACATGAAGAACTAGAAAGACGTTTGAGGACTCCCGCTCCTATCCAGAGAACAGACTCCAAAGCTTCAGAACACTTATACCTGGCATTGTACAACAACCCTACTTGCTCCCCTGGGACTTCATAACACACATTTCCTTTAACCACAGGCACCGAGAAGTCAAAAGGTCTGCACACAGAGTATCATCAATTCAGAAGCCAGGTAGGCAACAAAAAGCTAACCGGTTTGTCGCTGATGCTATATTTTTAGCATTAAAAAACTAAACTGACTAATGATGCTACAATTAAAGCCAACATTCAAGTGAAGAAACTCGGAAAAGAAAATTGAACAAAATAAGGCTCAAATATACGTCCTTATATTCTTTGCTTTAACTTCAAGAAGGGGAAGAAAACGGGGGGAAGGGGGGATTAATAAGTCTTTTACCAATAAGCTGATTATGAAAGACATAAGTATTAACAACTAAATATTCTTACCTTGGGCAGGATCAGGTGGACCAAACTCCAGAGAGTATCGTAAAATAAAGTTATTGTTCCACACGTAGAGCTGGTTATCTCTTGGATTGTAATCCACTGCAGCAATGTACTGGTACTGGTTGGGGAAGGGAACGTCTACGTATTCTCCTCGGTTTAATCGGGTGTTGTAGATGTAATCGATGGCATTCTTGCCTGTTTCACTTTCATTGTCTTGATAAACGGACCTGACCACGTAAAGGACTCCACATATCATAAAAGCATTGGATGCGGCACGTTTGTCATATACAGTCTCCCACGTCGCTTCAAATCGAAGAGTGTATGGATTCAGCTGACTAATAACTATCATTCCATTGTTCTGTTCAGTGGCATAAATGACCCACAAGCCATTCTCATCAACTGCTAGGTCGATATCCGTCTTTCCCCCCCACCGGTATGGGGAGGTATCATGGTAGTTGGCATAGTTGATGATGGCCTCACCACTCTTAATTCTAGTTCTCAAGTCAAATTTCACAATATTCCTTGTTCTTTCTTTATTAAAGAAGACAGCACCGTCATATACCACAAATCCAGTACCATCTACTCGATTTGGAAGTTTATATGTTGTAGTTTGGCGACTGTTTTGGAAATCTTCTAAAGAAGCATATTCTATTAAAGTATCAGTACGGTAGGGAGTCCAGGGCATAAAATAAATTTTATCTGCAGCTTGAAGAGGGTCCTTGCACCAAGCACCTGCTTTTTGTTCAGCTTCATATATACACGGTGAGTCCACAATTGCTTTCAAGGTCCCAGGGCACACAAAAACTAACAGTCACAGAGAAAAGACAAGAATTAAGCCAAGTTAAGAAAATTACACAGGTAATCACAAACTTTTATAGATCACAAATCAAAAAAAGAAAAATTTGTTTTATTAGCATTTAATTTTACCAAACTTTAAACTTAAAACAAGCACTACCATTCTTTTCTGAAGTGACCATAACTGAATACCATCATACAAAGTGGTCAGGGTTTATTTTCATAAATACAAACCTATGTATAAGATCATTCGTAATTGAGCTGAGAATTTAAGTTTTTGATGTGTTTTTGCCTTATAATTTGGCAATATATGGTTTAAAACTTTGAGCTTATGCATGAAGTATTTTATTCCAAACAGTATACTCTCCAACCTCTCACCCACCTATAAGCCCCCAAAAGTAAAACCACAAAATAAGGCAAATAAAACAGAAAACCCATTGTGAAGACTTATTTAGAACTTCTACAAAAGTTAAAGGTGCTTTCACTTAAGGAACATAAATACTCGGAAAATGCAATTAGGAGCAGAGAAAAGTAAATATAAGGAAAGCAGTGATGAACAACCAGGAGACCCTGTAAACATGGCATGCTATGAGAGGGTTCTGGAAGCCAGGCAAGATGACACTTCAATAACAAGAAAATATCCAAGGGTGTCGGGAAAAGAGACAAAAAGAAACAGAGAAAGGGCAGCTGCCCCTCGCCGACTTCAGAACTTTTTACCCCATCACCAGATTTAGCAGTCACATAATTTCATTGTAAACAGTCGACTTCTTTATGAGGTGCATTTATGAGATCCTGCTGATTATTTTAATGTAGGAAGGTCATGGGAGAGGGGAGGGAGGAGGTTAACATCCATAAGGCACATAACAGGGAGCTGGGGTTCAGACTGTATACGTTATTTACCTTTTTGCTCCACTTCTATTTTAAGCATCGGAAGAAAAATAAAAAAGGTGCAAGGAAAAAAGAAAAAAGATTAAAATAAATTGACTATTAGTCTAAGACTGAATTCGTAATAGATGCTAAATATAGGAAGAATAAGTTGTTGTACTACTTTGGATAAAGAGAAACACACACAGGAAAACCTAGCAGGAGAAAGATTCTAAAGTTACACAAAAGAACACAGATCAATCATTTTAGTAGATTAAGGAGGCAATACAAATAAGCTGGCATGTTGCTTCACTTAGTGTACCTGAATAAATAATGAAACTCTTCACTAATGCAAGCTATACATACTCTTGCCTCTCCAAAGTCATTCAGCATTCTTATTAAGATTTTCTTTACATATGTATGCTATTGACATAAATGCATGCACAGGTGCACCATCCCCATTTATCTTATGTGAACTCAATTATTAAAATGACTAAAATTACATAAGTAAAACAAAAGGAAAATGCATTTATAAAAAATGACAATTCAATTTTGGAGTTTAGGTCAAATTTAATAGATAATGATATGGTAATGTTTTATTCAAATATATTTATAAAAGAAATACATAATTATGTACCTCAGTACACATTACAATTATTTTTCTATTGTCTTCTACTCCTAGAAAAATTAATCTTAACCATAAGAAATATGCCTCCTTTTCAGGAATATTATCAGTCTCCCCTCAGCCCCAATAGGGATTTTGAAGGGTGAGGTAAGCTAGCACCTTTCTTACCCATTGAGAATTAGTAAAGTTACGTATTTAGGTTTATATAGACTTTATATTACAAAATTCTTACTGAATCTTCTATATCATAGATATCAAACTTGTACTACTAAGTCTATTAAAAAAAGTAAGCAAAATACATACAAGGGAAAAGCAAGCACAGTAGGCAAGGAGAAAAAGGAAGAAAGAATTATGGTTAGCTTATTATGACATTTTTCCACTATCACTAATTTACACAGAAAGCAAGCCAGCATGCAACAACAATCATACCAAGCATTCAAAGCAAATACCTTGACTCCACAGACCCCATAAAAGGTAAATGCTTTCATAAAACAAACCTGATTAGTAGAGTTATATGAGGTTTAAAAAAAAAAGAAAAGAAACAAAACCCCTACAAATTTAAAGAAGTGGATTATACACTTAGAAAGGGTGCTATATTAGATCCTTGTTGGTAAACAATGCTCTAATAATTAGAAAACATAAAGTACTATTTTAAATGTATGTAGGCTTTCAAGTATGTTGCCTGAACTTCAAAAAATGGCTAGACTGATGCCCGTTTCTCCCTCTTCCCTTGCTAAAATGCATTAGGGTGTGCTAATACAACATCTCCAAACTGATTACTCAAAGAAAATGTAGTATTACATTTCATTAAGTTCTTAGCTTGATTAATTTTTTAAAAATTACAATTACTCATTTAGATTAAATACTGAACTTTTTAAATACCTTTGGGAGAAACATATCACACAAACATTCGTGCCACAGAAACAGCATATAACCATTAAGTCATGACCTCCCTTAACCAATTTAGTCTTAAATTTAACAACTTTCAGGAAACATACTTTTTCTATAATGTGTGATTCTGACTACATCTGGTACACAGCAGAGATTTGGTGTTGCTGTCTTGGAAACAATACTTGTTTATAAACAAACCACTTGTCCTAAAATGATTCTACAGTGAAGAGCAATATTATACCTGCTTAGAATTGTTAATGAAAGGGCATAGTGGAAAAATGGTAAGAGAAATCATCAGTGCTGTGAATGCTCAGAATATATTTATATATAGCTGTGTTTTTATTCCTAAATAAAGGAAGAATTTACTAAAATAAATCAATTAAATGCAAAGAATGGGGATAATGTTAAAATGTTCATTTATTTAAAACAACTTTAAAACAAGTTCAATAAGAGACACAATATATATTTCACACTTCCCATTCACTGAAAAATGAATGGATTTTATTCATTTGATACATTTTATTAAAATGACAGTATAGTTACTGAGTAAGTACCATATAGGGAAATCTTAATTTCTTTGTGATTTAACTACTACTGTTCATATTAAAGGAAAAGAAATATGAATTGTCTGCAATTTATAGCTCTGGTGAAAACTGGGAAATAACATCCAAATGTAATAATAAAAAATAAACTTTGGATGATTAATGAATCATGTAAGATATAGATCTTTAAAACAAAAGAAATTCCTACATAATGATATTTATGAAAACCCAAAGGATAGATATGCCAAATCAGCCAAGTCTATCGACCAGAATATAAAAATATAATAGAATTAATGAAATCAGCATTCTTTATCACATGCCATATACTGAAACTTGTCTTAAGAGACTCTATTAATTAATTCATAATGATACATTTACTTTTCTATAGACCAAACACACAAGTACACAATCCACTGACATCAGTGGAGGACTACACAGATACACAAGACAAGAATTTACCCAAACTAACTGTAGCCTACATACTCTGTATCTGAAGTGACACACTATTTCATTTCGAATAATCTCACATGTATTCATTAATAATGATTAGTCAATAGCAAAGGCTATTGTTATTCCCATTATATAACTCGTACCTAACACTATGGCGTCATTCCTACGTATAATGGTAATTTGAAATAAGACGGTACAAAAATGAAAAACAAACACTACCTACAGGATGCAAAATTCCAAGCTGAGTGATTACTCTTCTTTATCCTCCAAGATCCTATGACTTCTTTTAAATACACACATATGCAATTCACAAAAGTCAGTCAACAACGAAGAATGCCCTGTATACATGCATTGATGCAAAGGTTATCTGGGCAAGTACCAAGGTCACATATCATGCATGTGCCTGTTTATAAACAAATTAAAATGAACCAAAACAATATTATTTCTAATACTGTCTGATGAGCAAATTTATTATAAGCTTTTCATAAGTCAAGAAAAAATTTCTGAAATTAATTTATGCTAGAATGAAACAGTTTGAGTATAAGCTCCTGGAGGATATGTTGTAGCAGAAACTGGCATAAAGCCAACTGGTTAAGAAAAAGGTAATAAATGCAATCTAATGGTGGCAGTTTTCATCAACCAAGTGTGAAATGGAGATGTAAATGTTACAAAATACAAATATACTTTTCAAAACAATTAGAAAGTAAAAGCTAGACACTTAAAATAAAAGTGTGAGGAATGGATATAATAGCATCACCCTCCCCCCCAAAAAAGCATAAAGCACCAAAAAACAAACAGAGGAAACCAAGGAAGAAATATGGAAACACATAGTCTTACATAAGATCAGAATACTCTAGAAAGGTCCCTTGCATTAAATTTTAATAGTAGTTGAAATCATGTAATTTATAGTATGTCACTACTATACGGTATGTAGGAATTGTAATTACTTCTATTCTTTAGCAAGGAGTGCTTGAAAATAAAAAGCCATAGACATATTTCTGCCTCGTGCAACATCTAGAAAAGTAACAGCAAATTATTTACTGTGTTTCTTTGTTTTTTATTTTAAATGACAAAAACTAAAAAGAACAAATACTTCTCTGAATATAGCTATTTGCAAGTTTAGTGCACAATGTACAATACTTCTGGAGAACTGAAAAAGTAAAATTTTGAAAGTTAGATGTTCCAGAAGATATCCACATTTTCCTTTCTTAAACAGCGCAAGAAATTACTTAAGAGTCTGAAAATAATATTTGCTTAACACTGTTCTCGGTCTATAGACTAGATAACAGGAACTGGTTCCAGAAAGACACAATTCTTGGCAGCTCTGACTGATTCCACTGTTTGGGAATGGATGCTGTATTCCTTCTCTAATTTGAGGACAGAAACCATGCTGAATTCAAGTGAAAGGGACTTCATGGAACAAAATTTTGGTTAGCTCAAAAGAATACAGTGTTCCTCTAGTGGCACAGGAGAATGATTATATAAGCCACCAACACTACACACTGGAGAAATGATATAGAGATCAGTGCACTCAGTAGGCTTCCAATCCTACAAATGGTATAGAAAATACTGAAAACATAAAAAAGCATCCATTTCACAGTAACACAGGAACACAGAGCAGGGATGAAAAGAAAAGATAATCTGTGTTTGGCCTTTAAATGATATCACAAAATGCCAATTTATCAAAACTGTAGCAGAGACAGAGAGAGTGCCTGTACCATATGTGTATGTGTTACCAACACATCGGACACAGCATACCTATCTGGGTTGTTTTGGGTTTGCTTTATTTCTTTTGAGACAGTCTCACTGTTAATCAGCATAGCCTCAAACACCCAGCCTCAAATGACCCTCCAGCTTTAGCCTTCTCAGTAGCAAGAACTACAAGCGGCCACCATATCTGGCTCCAAATTTGTTTTTGTTTTGTATTTTTTTAAATGAGACAAAATGTGTAAAAACTGTCTCAAATCAGTAAAAGTGCTCCTATAACACTTTTGATTCAAATACCTGCGAACTAATATGACATGATGTACCTGCCTTTGCCCTTCCCAATTTAAAAGGTAAAAAAGACAACTCTATCAAACTAGCTTGTGAAAATCAGTTAATACGTTCAAACTTTTAAGTTGCCTAATTTGTTAAGGTGTTTTCCCTTCTACTGAAAGTACAGAATATTAGGAAGGAAAACTACACAGCATTAGAATCTAAATAAGTCAAAGCCTACTAAAAAAAAATTTTTTTCAATTGAATTTCAAATATTCCTCTGTGGGATCTTAAATATGATGCTACAAAATTAAAAGTAGAAATATGTACAAGACTTTGTTTGATTCATTTTTTGAAATATTAAGATTTCATCACTGGAAAAGAAATGCTCCCAAGGGCAACACTTGCCTCAGTTTGTGCAATGGTAGCTTTTACCAAGCACTAAAGTTACCACAACAGCAGGTAGTCATTCAAGTAGCTCAAGATTAAAACTGAAGTCAATTTCTCTTTTAGAAAACCATGAGCCAAACCAATTTGTCAGCAACTGGTATTGGGCAAAAGTACAGATTTCTATCTGCCCTTTTGAATAGCTAATTCAAGTTTGTTTTCTGGAAAAACACTAGCCTTAAAAGCCAAACACTTAAGAACACAGACAGACACTTGGCCAGCATCACACTATGGCTTCCTTCCACACTTCATGAAGCTAATTGGAGTCCCGAGTCTGTTAGTGCTCTGCATGCATAATGGTTTTGTAGGCCATAAACATATGCTGCTTTCACATGTGTAGTCTTTCAGCATCAACGAGGAATGCCAGGAAAAGTGAAAAATATAAATTTCATACTTACTGTAAGGAACACATTCATATTGGACTTCAAGATATTTGTATGTCCCAGGACATGGATCAGGAAATACATCTGACCCAGTAACTACTATACATTGTGTTCGATTGTTGCACCTGGAAAACAGAATGAATCAGACTTGTGTGACATATTTGTTCGATTATTTTTACTTAAGAAATATTAATGTAGAACCAATTTGTATTTTCTTCAAGAAATCAGAAGCATAAAACAAAAATGTAAGTGGTATTAGGTTATGTTACATTATTAAATAATTAAAGAAGTCATATTTCCTTTAACTTTATGATCTATCAGGTTACACTAAATTTTATCTATAAGTAAAATACAACTGATAGCTCTCCATTATTATATTACATATTTTAATTTGAATTTTTGACATATTCAACACGTATTAGGGGAGGAAAAGAACTTATCAGGATACCTGATATACTTAACAATTAAAATTATAAAATATTAATAAAAATAATAATTAATAATGAAAATACTATGAAAGTTTTAATAATGTTAAAACATTTTCAAGTTTATCCTCTAAATCCAGTTTTGTGTAAATATTATATTATAGACACTGTCTACACTAATATGAAAGTTTTAATAATGTTAAAACATTTTCAAGTTTATCCTCTAAATCCAGTTTTGTGTTCAATATTATATTATAGGCACTGTCTACACTCTTGAATACCAAACTAGAAGATCTCACCTTACATTTGATAGCTTGCATAAATGACAGAATCCTTTTAAAGCATTTAGCACATACTAAACATCTAAGCATCACTGTCACCTCCATTGATCAATGTGTTCACACTATTAATGATAGGACTACGCACCTTGGTTCTTCTAAACATTAAAAAGAATGTCAGTAGCATGATGCGTAAAGTGTCTTACATATAATTCTACAGAATTTTGTTTGGTTGTCATTAAATCATCAAAAGTCTTAGAATTGAGTCAGAATTCTAGGCAAGATATTTAAGTTCTATAAATTGGTCCAGATGTTGTTCTTTTTATAAGCTTGGTAAAGGCAAGAACTATTTCTTTTATAATTTAATTTGATTACAACCCAATGGAATGGAATGTTTGCAGGGGTTTTGTTGTGTTTTCTGATGGTATATGCATCGAAAAGTCAAAGCAAGCAGAAGAAGAGCATTATAACAAAATTTATTTAACCATTTGAATACCAAATATCCTATAGTGCATAAAATAACCAAACTACAAAATAACACTACAAAGAATTCTGAAAAGGTGGCCCAGTTTCTAACACAACTAACCAAATGGCAGTGGAAGCAGAACCGTGTCAAGAGGGTGGATATGTTAACTAATGCACCGTGGTGCTATCAACTCAGAACCAAGTTGCCCCTTTTTTGAAGGGAGACGAAATGCAAAAATATTTACAGGAATAAATACACTTTATGATTAAAAATATACTACAGCAAAATTCAAATGAATCATAAACGTTAAATGACAATGAATAATGCTTGTATAAAAATTAAAATAATGATTAACTTTTCTCATGATTACTCTATAATGCAGTACGGTACTTTTTATTTTCAGAAAACATACCACATACTGTAAGTTTTAAGAACATGCACAATATACGTGGTGTAGTGTCACACAGTCTTTTGCAACATCGTGTTTTCTTCTCCTTACTCTATATTTCTCTTAAATTGGTTCACTCATTTGAAGACATATGCCAGTGGTTCACCATTTAGTGTAAGTGAATTAATTTTACATAAATCACAGAACATACTATAGATCCTGAAATTTAAAAGAGCACATGGACTTAGATTTTCTCCAGGTAAATATCTAACGTTTCAATTAGTATAAAAACATACTTCTGATATTACATTTTTCTTCTTTCTTAAATTTTTTAGCAATAAGAGATCTCACCACTTTTTTAACATTGTTTGATCTCCCAGGAATCTTCAATCACTAACCTGATCACCATCCAAAATTAGTCCTCTTATTCCCTTTCTTATATTTATTCATACCTATAGGGATCCTCATGTTATCTCATGCTCACATCTCTCAGATATGAAGGAATATAAACTTTGGTATGTTAGACATCCCTTTCATATACTCCCTTGGTATACAGTTCATAACCATGCAAGCAAATTCTGCTATGCTTCCAATGTTTTTAAAACAGTCACTGTAGAAATTCCATAAAATGACAATTCTACTAGTGGATAAACTTGTTATATACTTCATTACCCTTCTCTTCTGTCTCAATCACCAAAGTATGAACAGGGAAAAGAGAAAAGGGCTTGTCCTCAAGGTTGAAGTGGACCAAGGAGAAAAAACAAAGTACCTCAAAAGATTTCAAAATCTATATCACCTTCCAAAAAAAAAAAAGAATACATTGAAGAGTACCAAATTTTCCCCCACAAGAAACAATTAGATGAATAAATATGACTTTGATTTGAAATTAGAAATCTTTTTTCTATTTCTCAATGTCATAGTGCAGTTTGCATGAAGTAAATAAGACAGAAGCTATCCAGCTTCTCAACCAATTTTGATAGAATGAGAACCAATACCATAAAATGAAAAATCACTGCCCATATATAATGTTTCCCAAACAATTCTGCATTAATCATCTTACCACAATTACAAATTAAAATTAATGTCAAAGGTGATTACAGTAGTATATACTAACCACATAATATTTATTGCTCTGGTCTCATTGTACAAAACATTCACTTCAATGCAGTAAATAATGTTAATTCTGTGTCTGTAATCTTAAGTGAAACTGAAGGGAAGAAGACTTAATGTAGTTCCTGCAAATAAAATTATATAGATTTCTAGAATTCACAGTCTTCCATGATATTAAAATGTCATTTTACATTTGAAAATTTGCAACATAGATATATGAAGTATGAGAAATTAATATGGAGAAAAACAGGGAATTTTAGGACGAAAACAATAAGGGATAAACGAGAAAAAGGAACTCAATTGTAAAAAGAATAAGAAAACCAGAGCTGTGCTTGCCACTACCTTTATGCATGGAATGAAACTAAGCTTTTAGAGAACCAAATTGTGAAAATAAAAACACAGACCATTTATTCCTTTGTGAAAAAAGGAAGTGGCCTTAAGTCTCCAACCAAAGTAAATTTGAAAACATGAGAGGGAAAAAATACCCAATGTAAGCTATTAACACTAAGGAAAATCTAAAAGTTCCTTGACTGATAAAATGTTGGAAAGATTGTAAAACTATAAATTGCTATCATTTTAAAAAATGAAGAAATAGAAAGCAATTACTTAACCACAAAGGCAAAGTAAATTTCCACCAAGGGCTTACCTTTAAGTTTTCATTCTATTTTAAATAAAATAAAAAGGCACACCTAAGCCAAGAAAGGAAATGCATTTGGTGGTTTGTATTCTCAGTGCCAGATATAGTTCCTGGCATGAATTTCCCCCTCTTTCCTCACATAAAAAGATTGTTATCAATAAAGGTATCATTGTATTAGCAATTAAAATATCAGTATTCTCATAATTCCATGTGGATTTGTTACTATGTTGATAACCTACACTGTTCTTAGATGTTAAGCATGAAAATTGAGTATAAATGAGTACAAGGCAGAAGAGAAAGAACAGGGCTTTCAGAACTGATAAACCTTTGATCACAATTCAAGGAAACTGCAACTATGGTTCATTATAAAAAAGTGGATACTAGACATATTTTAAACACTTCAACATTCAAATAACTGGTCTTTTGTTATTTTGTATTTATAAAGTGCACAGCTGAGTAAGGGTAGTTAAAGCTGTAGTGTTTTGCAAAATGTGGTCTTCAAACTAGTATCATTTTGGGAGATTGTTAGAAATGCAGATTATCAGGCCCAACCAGAAATATCAGCTTTCAGAAACTCTGGGGGTGGGTACCCAGTCATAGCAGTATTAAGTCTCTGATGGTAATTCTGATGTTTATTCAGATGATTGATTGAGAAGCACTAGCATAAAACATGATAAGTTTAGATGCTTTATTAAAAATAATTCATATGGTTACATAGGCTTGAGCTCTATAAAACTACCTGTGAAATAGAAAACAAGTGATGAGTTCAACTGATACAAGAAATACGTAACAGAATTTACAATGTATGTTCTTTCCTAATTTTAAGGATAAGGATTAAGGGTTTTAGTTGTTCTGATTTTAAATAAGCCATCTAATTATTTATCAGTTCCTACCATGGGAAGTCATAAGTACCATATCTAAGTACATGCATATATCACATACACACACATTTTTAACAGATAAGAGGAAAGGTATAATCATTTCCTGAAAATGTGCTAGCTAATGAAAATCTTCAACATTACCTGGAAATCTAATATTTGATAATCTGTAAAAATAAACTATGTTCCATAGAAAGAAGATATAATTAAAAACAAAATGTGATCCATTGTACTCACTGCTAATTTTTCTATCTTTAACCTTTGAATTGTGTATTCAAATATAAAAGAGTGGCTCAAATCGAAGGTAATAAAAATAATTGTTTTTAGAAATCAGGGGCATAATAGCAGGCCTTGCAAATATCTAATCAATATTAGGGGTATCATAATTTAATACTACCTAGAAAGCAAATCTAATAGTATTAGTCCCAAATTCAACACATTTGATCATTTTTAAAACCTTTCACATTTGACACATAAAGACAAAGATCTAAATATTTCCCATTACTGGATTAAAAATCTGATCAAAAACATCACCTATGACCTGGACACGGTGGCACACACCTATAATCTCAGTGACTGGGGAGGCTAATGCAGGAGGATTGCTAGGTCAAAGCCAGCCTCAGCAACTTACCAAGGCCCTAAATAGCTCAGCGAGAACCTGTCTCTAAATAAAATGCAGAAAGGGCTAAGGATGTTGCTCAGTGGTTAAGTGTCCCTGGGTTCAATCCTTCAATCCTCAGTTAAAAAAAAAAACAAAAAACACATCACCTATGTATGATTACTATATATTATTTTTGGATGCAAATTTCTGAATACCACACTAAACGATTTCATTTGAACCAGTGAAAAAAGAAAACCAAAAATCAAAGAATCAAGAAAACAACCATATACATGATAAAATAAAAATTTTGATCATGAGTCAAGCCCTGGAACAGATAAAAACAAAAGTAGATGAGTGAATTGTGTAAACGTATTATTTCCTTTCTCTCTTAAATTTTAAGCTGGGGTTGTGGTTCAGGGGTGCAGTGCTTGCATAGCATGTGTGAGGCACTGGGTTCGATTCTCAGGACTGCATATAAATAAATGAATAAAATAAAGGTCTATCAACATCTAAAAAATTTTTTTTAAAAATTTGTTTTAGAGACTTGCTGATGAATCTCCTTTATATTATTTTCATTGTTTGGGGCTGTTTTATGTTTATTTTCCCCTCTTTTTTAAATGTGAACTTCACTGAATTGATCTTTTGACAATCTGCAATCTAGATAATGTTTGTTTAAAGTTTTAATAAACTTGAAATGAGAAAAACAAACAAAAGGTTTCCTCCTCTACCTTGTTCACAATTATAAAGTCTACATATAGTAACTACTATTGTTTAGATATGATGTATCCCCAAAAAACTCTTGTGTTAATGCAGAAATGTTCACAGGTGGAATGACTGGATTGTGAAAGCTGTGACCTAATCAGTCCATCCTAGTTTGAATGGACTGACTGGGTGGTAACTGTAGACAAGTGGGGCATGGCCAGAGGAGGTGGGTCACTGAGGGTATGCAAGAGTTCATCATTCCTGAGGCCTCTTCCACTGTCTCTGTTTCCTGTCTAGCATGAGGTGAGTAGCTTTCCCACTCCACACCCATCTGCCATGGTGTTCTTACTTAGCTTGGGCCCAAAGCAATGGGGTTGGCTAGCCATGGTGAAGTGATCCTCTAAAACCATGAGCCCAAACTAAACTTTTCCTTTTCTAAGTTCTTATCAGGTATTTTGGTCATATATGAAAAGCTGACTGACAATACTACATTCAACATGAAAATTCCATATATAATAAAATAAATCCAATAATAAATGCTTTATAACATTTTCGTGTTCTAATACCAGAATAAAAGCATTACTTCTCACATTAATGGTCATACAACTTACATCTTGCTGATTAAATCCATCAAACAAAACAAAGAAAATCCCAGATCCTTCTTTTTAGGTCCTAAGCTGGTTTAAATGGGGTGAAAACACAGAATTTTAAACATTATTTTAATTCTCATTCTTACAATCTTTTTTACTCTAAATGGGAGGAAAAATAAAAGGATTCAAATGTTCATCTCCAAAAGCTGAAGAAATAATTTTAGAGATTAGTTGCTTAATTCAATTTGTACATTCTGAAGTATACCAATACATTTTGTGAATAGCAAAAAAATATGACTAACTGTTTAATTAGTGATACTGCTAATGCCCCTGATTTCTAAAATTAGTGATACTGCTCAGGCTTGTATACAATATTTAAGAGAAGAAATTCTGAAAAATACTTTAAGAAATATCAAATGTATATCTAAGCAACCACAATTAGCAGATACCAAAAATGAAAAAGTATTATAAATAGTATATTTTATTTTTCATATGGAATAAATGTTCTCAGGTCTCGATCTGAACTAAGCATCCGCAGTTCATTTTTTAAATTAAAATAAAAGTTCTTAAGGGAAAAAGGTCTAATTATAGAAAAGCTGCTTTATAAAATTACGTCATTAGTTTATATGCTAGTAAACAGAAATTACATAGAAAATGTGATGCACAGATTAACAGCAACATTTTGAAGAAAGGTCTTTATTTTGTGGAAATAAATGAATTTCATTATTTATGGAATATTAATACAAATTATTTATATATACATTTCCTTAATTTTTAAAAATAAGTGAGGCAGCACAATGCACACATTACTGATTATAATCTTAGAACAAATTGCATTAAAAAACAATACAGCCTAGTGTTTAAATCTTTTAAGAAGAAAATTCATTTGTTAATTGAGAAGATTAGTGTTTAAAAGCAAAAGCTTTAAAATCAGAAAGAATTAGGGTGTAAGTTTCAAGTTGGTTGCTGACTTAACCGAGACCATAAGTGATGCATTAAACCTTTACCCTTAGCTTTCTCTTCTGCAAAATGTAATATCTGTTATAGAACTGTGTTAAGGACAAACAGGATAAAGCAGACAAACTCTTCCACACAATGCCTGGAAAACAAATGTCAACAAGTATGAACTGCCACCATCAGGGAAAATATCAATAATGATGCCCCTCATATAAAATGGACATAGATCTGCAAATCATAGAGAAGCAAAACAACTTTTCCTTTTCCAGAGCAGTTCCTGTACTACTATTCTTGCCTGTGTTACAGCTTTAAAAAACAGGCCAAACTATTTGTGCAAATTTGTTTCCACTGCAACTCTAATTTTGAATTGTACAATGCGCAACAAATTGCTTTTACTCTTCTTTTGATTATCTTATGCTCATTATTACTCTTTACCAAGTGCAAAGTATGGAGATGAGATTCCATGTGTAATCTATTGTGAGAGGTGTTTTAATCAATAGCCTTGTTCTGCTGATTAAGCAAGGGCTTCTGTTTTGGCAAGATAACATTAGTTTCTCCAGTCATGCTCCAAAAACCATTGGGAATCTTCAGCAGATCATTAGATATGCTACAATAAAGCTTTGGTGCATTTCCTTTTCTTCCTTAAATGACTTCTTCACTGTCCCATCGTTCCCCCGTCACCGATGGCACTGCATTATTATTGTAGCTCCCCTGAAACTTGCACTAGAGCTATGTCTTCAGGCCATAGGATGCCATTTTCAATTGAAGCTTCTACTTGAAAATATAAATTAAGAAAATTTCATTATCTCCTGCCAGGGGCCATTATTCACCACAGTTCTAAGGAAGATTAAAAATGCAAAATCCACCAACTTGAACAAATACTTCAGCATTCACCAGAAAAGCTCAGTGTATCATGACAAAAACTAAATTCAAGTTTGCTTAAATTTCAAATTATCCTTTAAAATCCAACTCTTTATTGAGTCTCTGTGTTCAGTGAAAATTGCCTCAATGATTTCTTTCTCTAATTGGCATCTGTTATTTTAAAACTTCTATTAAAAATATCCATAAAATAGGTCTGATTTTTTCCCCCCTGACTTAACTCTATCTTAGTTAAAACTGCTTACTTTTTTGAAGATGAAATACACGCTTTCAAGGTGCCAGGATATCATGTGATGACACCTCTTTTCAAAAGGCCAAGTCTAAACAGAACATTCACAGGAATATCCTGGAAGAGCTTAAACCACATCTGAATTATACATCCTAAATGAACACAATTATCTTTAGTTGAATCATTTAATATGAATCCATAGTCTAAATAATGGGAATAGGAATGACATCCACTCCCAAGCCTCAATTATTACACAAGAATAAATTATATGTTGATCAGTATATTTTATTCTTTTCAAATACACAAGTTAAGGGCTGGGATTGTAGCTCAGCGGTAGAGTGCTTGCCTCGCATGCGTGAGGCCCTGAGTTCGATCCTCAGCACCACATACAAAGCAATAAAATAAAGACATTGTGTCCATCTACAATTAAAAAAATATATATTAAAAAAAAAATACACAAGTTAAGAAAATTTAGAAACCTTGCCACAAAGGGATGAATGAGGGAACTGAAGAGAAAAAGAAAGAAAAGCTGCCAATTTATAAATTCTTATTGGAATTGATTACATGTTTAGAACATAATAAGAATTCAGTGTTTCTGAATGAATAAATGATGAATTTAAGGCTAACCTGCTTATTTTTGCTTGTAAATACAACATGCTCAACAGAAAAATAAACACCAGATATCCAATTCTGTTTCAATCAGTTCTACTGCTTCTCAAATAATTCTGTTAATTCGGATATAGTTTTGTATCATGAAAAATAATAATAAACACTTAAAATACAGATTATCTGTTTAAGAGGAAAAGAATATTCTCTAACTTCCAATTATTCCTTATGCACTAACAATTACGAAAGACCTAGTACTCTAGTCACTAGAACACTAGCCTCCTAATAAGCCAAAAATCAGCATCCACTCTACTTGACCTCATCTGACTAGAAAAAACTATTTATTTTACTCCAAATTTAGAACAAATTTTTACAAACACAGCAGATAACCTTAATGCAGGAATAGGCAAGCTTCAATGCAAACAGATTTGTTCAAGCAATGTAATCTAGTGAACTAAAGGAGATACAGAGAATTTATGCTCAATATACAAGGTTACAATTATTCTTTCAGATGCAAAAAGGAAACTGTTGAATGTTAAATCAAACCTTTGTTCTATTTTTTTAGTAATGAAATGTTCTTACATCATCTAAACTTCTGTGGA
Organism: Geosciurus inauris; assembly: GCA_004024805.1. Taxonomy (NCBI): domain Eukaryota; kingdom Metazoa; phylum Chordata; class Mammalia; order Rodentia; family Sciuridae; genus Geosciurus; species Geosciurus inauris. The sequence goes on along the minus strand of PVHX01000429.1, from coordinate 122,276 downwards.
GCCAAGAAAAGAAAGTCCTGCTTTCTTTAAATATTTATTAATCATGGTTTGTGAGCTTAACTAATTGCTAGGTAAACATAACATTAAAACGCTACATGGTATGTAATTAATGTGGCAAAAAACAAGAGGTGTTCTATAGTAATGTTCTCATTTGTCATCAGTATGGTCTCATAATTTAATAATTTGAGAAGCATAAAATTTCTATCATATAGAATTTAATTCTTTAGACATGTTAGGATATTAAACTTTATGCACCACAAAATGTTGTGCTACTTAAAAGTATTCTTCAATTATTACTGAAATACAATTACTACTGTACAAAAATCTGAGAAGATAATATGCTTTAATATGGATTGATGCATGCATACAATAATTAGGAAAATTTACACAATCCTGATTTTCTTTGGTTTACAACTGTGATTGTCTTTGAAATTGAATATGCAAAAAAAAAAATCACAGAAAACCTCAATTTACTATTTAAATAATAACCATTAAAATATGATTGAGACCACTACTGATATCTAAACATAAATTTATTTAACTGAAAAAGAATGTTGTACAAAAGAGAAATAGAGAGCCCTTCCCCTGTGATGTAAGTATCAGGTAACCTAAAGCCAGTCAACAGAAGCCTGACAGTAAGCTCCTGTTCAAGCTCATTTCTAAAAAGTTGCCATTCCATGTTTTCCAGACGTTGAAAACAGGAATAACATATAAGTGTATCTTCCATTATTATTTTGTACCTGGGTAAAATATTGTCCCAGGAATCATAACCGCAAAACATGTATATTTTAACATTTATAGTTAATATGAATCTTAGAAACTCCAAATTTTACCTGAAAATTCCACATTAATTACTAAAATAAGCATTTTTAAGTGAAATGCTGTGCTAAAAACAACTTTCTATGTTTTAGAAACCTCTGAAATTCCTTGCAGTTTTTACTGGACCTTGGGGTCAGTTTAATGCAAATGAGGCTTGACTTACTCAGAGCCTTATTAATCCAGTACAAAATCTCTTGTTTGCAGAAATGCACATTCAACACAAATGTGCTTGCTTTTATTAGCAAAATAAGAAGTATTTATTTACAAAGCATGCCACTGAGACTAAGTTCCATTCACCGGGTCATCAGGTCTAACTATTTAATGAAAGGAATAAGATAATTTAAGTAGAGAAATAAACAATAAAATTTTAAAATATTTTTTAAAATAACTGCATCTATGGCCAAAATTAAGACCTCCATTTTTAATGATATTTTAAAAATTTTTCAACCTGTATCTGTTAAGAGCAATTATTTATAAAAATGTTAACCTACTACAGTTTGCTCTTGCAGAAACGATCACATTTTTAACAAGGGAAATGGGAAATCGCTATGGGATGCCCTAGTTAGATTAAATTAGCAAGAAACTTGTTACCAGACTATATAAAAGACACAGTGTAATAAGACGTGACCTTGCAGAGCCTTGGAGCCAATCTGTGATGTTTTTCCTTCCTATAACCCTTGCTAATTATCTGCAAAGTTACGGACCCTTTTGTCGTGGGTTATTTTTCATCAAATTGTGAGGGGATTTTGGTTTCTAAATATTTAATTAGTTTTGTTATGATGTGAGAATTGTTGTACATGCCAAGTAGTTCAATTTTCATACTCTACTCCTTCTAATTATCCTCAGATTTAGATTGGTCATCCCGAATCTTTTCTGTTTGTAATTATTTACTTCTTAAGGATCATTCAGTGAAGAAATATTTTCACCCTTATGGCTCTTCTTTTCCACAAATGGCTTTTCTGGTCCGTTAATTACCCGCTCAGAGGATTAGAGTTTGAAATAATGCAAAAGAACCTGCAACTAAAAGGAGTTTTAGAGGGCAAAACTGAGGAAACGAGATTTGTGTTGTTGCTATTTTAAATTCATATTCAAGATGACTCCCTTGGTTTGGATATGATTTTGATAATAGGAAAATCACGCTATAAAGATTTTTTTTTTCTGACTCCCAAGATCTTAGATAGGGTGCCATTTGGTCAGCATTATAATAAATATAGATGAGAAAAACAAATTTCTACTCTAATTGATAGCTAATGTAAATAATTTTCACTTTTACAGACCTCACTGTGATTACACCACAGGATCGATGTTGAGAAATTTCTTACACAAATCAAAGTGCAGAATTAAAACTTCCTAAGACTTTTGGAAGTGTGACTTTTTAAAAATTTTGCACCTATGCCAAACGTAAAAGTGTAACTCCAAGTATTTAATCCATTCAGGAAAAGTTTCTTAGTTTTTATTAAAATGACTCTTTGTTTTTGTTTGTTTATTTGGGGTTTTTCCAATGCTTGAGATCTAACTCTAGGCCTTACACATGCTAGGCAAGTGCTTTGCCACTGAGCCACAGGCCAAATCATTGACTTTTTTGATAAGAGTCAAGAAAGCACTGCTATTTATTAAGCACGCCAAATTTTGCATTTTTTGAGTACTTTATTTCTTTATCAAACTTATTTTTCAGGTAACTACCCTTTGCTTATTATTATTCTTATCTTAATTTACTTCCCCACTCAACTTCTAAGATATTTTGGTAGTAAAATATTTGACACTTTATAAAAAATGCATACAAATATTTTCCATAAAAGGTGAGAAAGTATGAGTAATATCTTAATATGAAAAGAGTTAATAAATCAATGTTGCAGGGCATGGGAAATACTTAGATCTAATGTTTTTCCAAAGTTAAATACAGGAAAAACTCATTCTTAAAGCAAAGTGCTGTGCAGCTATGCATAAAAAAAGATTGCATGAATCTTTTCCTCCCAACTACGTGATTTTAACTTTGTACCTCACAAAAATCATGACCTATATCTCCTTAGGTCATTTTTTCCAATCTAGAAAGAATACACCTTGTCATTTACTTATTGATATTCTACCCTTTTGGTCAAATTATACCCCATCTTCCCAGGAATTTTCATAAAAACATTCAGTTCTAAGATAATATTCTTCTCCCAATTTAAAAATCTTCTTAGCAAGAATATGCTAATAACAAGTATGAGCATTAATTTTAAATCATCACCAAATACAATACTATCAAATTCTGGCCACCAAAAACCTTGATGTCAAGAAAAATTTTACTTGGGAAATTAAATGAGATTAATCAAATTATGTTATGTGATGTACGATATGACATGATAAATCTCACTGTTAAGTATAATTGTAATGCACCATGTAAAAAAATAAAGAAGAAACAAACAAAAAAACCTTGCTTAACTGCTTTGGAATAGAAATGGAGATGGAGCTGGGCCTGGAAGTGTGGTAGCTGAAATTTTGCTCCAAGATACTCCCTTTGCTCTCCATTCTCTTCACCTCACTTACCTCTAAGCCTGAGGGTTTCTTCAGGAAATCAGTTTTAAAATCACTTATCTAATATAATCCTTCATGAATACAGATAAACAACTAAGGCCTAGAGAATTAGATTGAATTACCAAAACCACACCCTACAGAAAAGCAACTCTACTATACCAGCTACTCCATGTGTGCAGCTAAATTCTAGTTTCCACAAAAAGCATCACAGGAGGTGTAACCTTTTCATGTAGATTTTGGGAATTTTGAGATCCATGTAATCTAAAACCCAGCACAATACTGGGTCACTATAGATGTTTCTTAAGCTATTTCTTCTTTCCCAAGAAGATGCATTTGAAGGACCCTAAGTCCCTAAGGTGGAAAACTATCAGAGCTTAGGATACTGTACTTCTAGTCTAGCCAGCTGTCTTCCAGTTCCCAGGGGTACCCTCTGCAGAAGCCCAAGAGCGGCCACTGCTCCTCACCTTCTTAAGGGAGTTTGTGTGGAAACACCTGCACGCGCGCAAGGGCGCGTGCGCACACGCACACACACACACACACACACAGCATTGTGCGCGCACACGCGCACACACACACACACACACACACACACACACACACACACACAGAGCATTGTGAGGCAGCAACTGTGCTGGACAAACAGTATGCACTTCTCCCCTGGCCATGCAAACATGAAGTGATTTTTCCCTCCATTACGTACAGTAGTAAAGGTCAACATAATTAATTTGGCAATTAATCACATTCTGCTTCTTGTCACTTCTTTTACATTTTAGTTATTAAACTCACCAAATATTTTTATATATCTAGGGTTAAACTACATAAATCGTATGTACTTGTTTATATTATTTCCCAAACACTCCAAAGGGGGTTGAGCACTATACTGGATCAGGTTTCACACAGTGACCTTGATTTGCTTCCAGGACTTTAGTTTTACCCATCTCTTTAAATCCATCCTAATGCCTTGTTCTATTTTCAGCAAGAAGTACTTATTCAATAAATACTTTCTAAATGGGAATTCTTATTCTGCTCTATTTTAATCAAAAGTATTTTAAGGAAAGAACAACTCAAAATGTCTTGTGATACATACCAGTTATCACTTCCTTAAAATATATAGATATATATATATTGCAACATGTGTGTGTGTGTGTGTGTGTGTGTGTGTGTGTATATATAATCAGCATTTTGTATAGATATTTACCTGACTATTCTATAAGACAGGAGATGAAAACAATGAAGGCTAAAAGCTGGAAACAAATTCCTGAGGTAGCCTAAGCAGCAGAGTAGTTGTGAAAGGTAAAAAAACAATCTTTAATACTCATAATCTGAATATAAATAACCAAATTCATCACTGACTTATAAAGAGATAGATACTTTGTGGTTCATACACTCTCAAATTTAATGGAGACTCACCTGAGTGTACATATATGACAAATTTCACTGGCTTACTTCTGATAAATCAGAACTAATCTTTAATCATGACAAAATATTCATAATCTAATCCTTTTATCAAATTGACTACCACTGCAGGAGTCTCATGTGTTTGCACAATTAAAAACCCCATGTTAGCTGTATATAATAAGGCATTACATTTGATGCAAATCCTTTTCTATTGAAATAAGTGCCAAGCTGACAGCAGGAAGTAGCTGATAAGAAAGCAACAAGGCATTGCTGATGGCATTCCTGATAACTGAACACCAACTCATAAGCATTCAGTCTACAGTCTATTTCCCAAAGAGCTCTTTCTAAAAAGCAGAGATCAAGGCAAGTATCCTTTTGCTGTATCTCAGTTATAGAGGCAAGAAATTATCTTTAATAAGAAATATAGATGGATACATAGACAGTAGAAGTGAGGGAGAGAGGAAGAAAGGAGAGGGAGGAAATGAAGGAAGAGAGAAAGTATCTGAAAATTTTATGACCACCTGTGATTCTGATACTAACAAAAGCAGTAGAAGGCAATATCTGTTCCTATAATCTAGGTATAGAAGTACCGACAATTGTGAAAACAGTAATACCCTAAATATGCTACATTTAAAAAATATCAAAGCAGAGAAAAGCTAATAAAATGCAGATAAATTGTGTATTCCTGTTCTCTAGTATAAAGAGAGCTTCTTATTGTTTCAGAGTTAGTATGAAAGCTCTCGAGCCCCACTGCCATTTTCTGTGCTGACATTACAGAGTTTTTAAAAGAAAAATTTTTTTTAAGGGCTGGGGTCATAGCTCAGTGGTAGAGTGCTTACCTAGCATGTAGGAGGCAATGGGTTCAATTCTCAGCACCACGTATAAGTAAATTAAGGTACATTAAAAAATAAAAATTTTTAAATAATTTTTAAAATATGTATGTTGCAGAACTATTCCATGATTTTGGGAAATACAAAGAACACAATCTTTGAAAGACCCTTTCTTCCTTAGCTTAAATGCAAGAGAGAATGCATAGTGCTCTAAAGGAAGGAGGCGGCTGATGAAGATGCTCCATAGAAAGTACCAAAGGGTGATCTCAGGCACTAAACAACTGCACTCTGACCTCAGTATGTCCCCAACACGGCGCTTCCCCATCTCAGGCCACTGCACCCCACTTTTTCTTCTCTACCACTTTATGAACGTTCGTTGTATTTTTAAGGGAGATTTGGTATCTTGGGTATTTCTGTATGTCCCTTCTTCACCAGATTATATTATCTTTGAGGGGTCAGCTACTGTTTTAAGAATTTCTGAAGCACATGCCATGAAAAACACTGTATTCAATGCTAAAATTTATTAGCTCCATAAATATCAGTCTGCACTTTTGCAAATACATATTATTGCCAGTTGTTCATAAATACCTATAGAGTGTTGGGGTATATGAGCTTGTACATTAGAGAACACAGTATCATTTGGTAGCATAAATCAGTGAGTCAAAGACAAGGTGTTATTTTAAGAAGCCAAGCATGATTCCATTAACCATATGATACAAGCCAAATTAAAAAATTTCCTGATTTATACTGTTTGTATGAACTATTTATATGCCTTCTTTAAAAAAATTACAATAAAGGCAAAAAGCTTTCATTCAATATTATACTCCTAGCCTGAATTAGCTTCATATCAGTAACTTGTCTGAAACACTCAGTTCATCAGGACCTATAAATGTTAGATTCAAGTGCTTTAAATATCGCTAACAACATGTGCAGGCTTGGGACTACAGGGCTGTGTGCTGTGAAGCAGCAAACATTGAGCTCTTCTGAAAGCTAACATGCACTCTTATGCCACAGATCTAAACAGGGTAAGCATATTAAATAATGAATGACTAGAAAAACATCTTCATCACCGCAGATTAAAGACATTATCATATTGTTCCCTATTCAGCAATTTTAAGATTTTTACATCTTAAAAGTTACAACTAAATATGATGTTGTCTTAATTTAAAAAACTGAATTTGAGGTGGTATAATTTAGACTTAACAATGTTAGAGTTATTTTTATTTGGAAAAATATATAACGCTTCAAGTAGTACACTCACATGTAATATCATGTATTTTACGTTAGGAATCATGATCAGTAAGCATATTTGATATGTCATTATTAAGAAAAGAAACATTGGAAGATCTTGCTACCGCTCTTATATTTGACCTTAAACTTTTCCATTTCAGCAACTTCATTAATGTCAAAATGCCATTAGAATGCCTGCCCACTTCTAAATCTCTACAGCCTAGACAAGGCAAAATCTTTTGGGTCTAATCAGGAATGCATTCTTGTTGTACTTAACTAAAAAGCTTGACAGAGCTACAAAGGTCAGAGTATTACTTTATGTTAAAGAAAATGGTTGACAATAATAAATTTTTAGAATGCAAAAAATCATTTTTAAGTCTGATTTGTACCCTTTTTTGTTTTATTTTTTTACTTTAAGATTCCTTTAGTTGTTACACTTAAATGCTAGACTTCTAAAATGTATGCATCCAATATCACCCGTAGGACTTGCTTTTGTATTTTATTTAATATCAACACCTTTCTATGGTTGGGTAACAGAATTGGATATGAGGCAGAGCTCTCCAGAGGCTGCTTGGGAGTGTCGTAATCAGGGAAGCCACTGACAAATGCAGACTTAGGTACAACAAAAAGATGAACTCCAGTGCAGGTGCAGCCAGAGGCCAGGAAACCCCTCAGGGAGGGAGTTGGGAGAGCCTTTAGAGATGTCCTGAATGAAGCAAAAGGATGAAGAGGCAGCACCCAACATTCAAAGAAGGCTGCATCTGGGGAAAAGGTTTTTTAAGAACCCACCAGCTCTGTAATCTCAGCACTTTTGGGAGGGTGAGACAGGAAAATCAGGAGTTCAAAGCCAGCCTCAGCAAGAGTGAGGTGCTAAGCAACTCAGTGAGACCCCTGTCTCTGAATAAAACACAAAATAGGGCTGGGGATGTGGCTCAGTGGTGGAGTGCCCCTGAGTTCAATCCCCCGTATCACAAAACAACAACAACAACTACAACAAAAACCCACCACCTCTGGCAGTTCCTGCAGAGGTACAACAGCTGTGACCCCATCCTAGGGCAAGTTTCCGAGCAGCTGGGGAAGAGTGCCAGATTATGCAAGAGGAAGCTGGGAGGCACACCACGACACCCATAACACGGTCATGGCAAGACATTCCACAAACTGTTTCCAAAGATGTTCTAAGACGATGTCTCATTTCCATGGTTTTTATTCTATTTTATCTTCTTGTACACACTGACACGTCAATCCTGTTTACTAAGCGATATTCAATGGGTTTCCTATAGAGCAATGAACCTTAACAGGCAGCTTTTAATTGGCCCACATAGGAAACCACATTACTATTAATTCCAAAGCTACGGCATAAAATAAAACCATTGCTTCTCAAACTCTAGAGCAATTAGACCTCTCGGCTATTTGGCTAACTCTGCTTCATGATACCCAATGCAGTTAATTATATTTTTTGATGTTAATAGTCTCTGTCAGTCTCAAGCATAGTTTCTCTTTGATGAATATTTAAATTATATTTGAATAAAAAATAATCTTGGTTACATTTCACATTCAGTAATCATCGTGTTTTATAAAGGTCTCCTCGTCAAGGGTTGAAATAAGTGGCAATGTACATATAAATGTCCTGAATCAACTTATCAGATAATGTTTGTTATGACCATTCTCTCTCTAACATACCTGTTTATATACAAATTTAAAAGATATAATCTCATTCACATAACAACCCACAATCAGATTTCAAAAGTTATAAACGCTCTTTTAAATTGCATACCTAGAAATCCGTACATTAACAATGAGAATATTTTAGGACTAAAGCATAACATACAATTCAATGTATGGAATAAAGTCATCAAGTAGCAAAGTGTCCTGGAAAGGTCAGCACATCCTCTCTCATTTCCTCTTGCTACATTGTACTAGCAAGTTCCAAGAGTAATAACAAAAGGAAAACTTTGATCTACTAAACATAAACTGCAAAATGGGTTATTACAGCTCAAACCTTTTATTGAATGGAAACATGTTTTGCTCTCTTATATACTTAATAATCTTGATAAACTTTTTTCATTTTTTAGTATTTCTTCTCCCAAATCCTAAAACTTTGAAATACAAATATATCAAAGATACAATGAAATTTCCCAAAATACACTTCATCCTATGAATGTACAATGGATACTATTCCAACTTCTCAAAACCTTATAAACTTAAAAGCAGGCATGGGTTTACGTTTTGTGAGTCTAAAGCTTGTCAAACTTAGGGGTTTTTCTTAAACAATAGAAAGATTACAAGTAGAAAATCAGAAACCAATAGGTAGGGCTAGAGTTGTAGCTCAGTGGTAGAGTGTTTGCCTAGCACATGTGAGGCCCTGGGTTCAATCAGCACCACATAAAAATAAAAAGATAGATAGATAGATAGATAGATAGATAGATAGATAGATAGATAGATAGATAGATAAAAAATAAAGTTATTGTGTCCATCTACAACTAAAAAAATATTTTAAAAATTTTCAAAAGAAGAGGGGCTGGGGATATAGCTCAGATGGTAGAGTGCTTGCCTTGCATGCACAAGGCCCTGGGTTCAATCCTCCACACCACCAAAAAAAAAGAAAATAAATAACAAGAAATAAAATTTTAAAAGCCAACCACCACAACAACCAACAAAACCCAGAAAACTAGAGTAAGGCTTTAATTATGTTATTGTCTGGCATCATTTTCTAATACTTTAATTTTTTAGGGGCATACATTAAGATTTTTATCTTTAAATAACAATTTCATAGTGTCACTTTCTACAATGTTGCCTTTCCTCAGGAAGGCTGGATATATAAAATTTGCACCTACAATGCCACATCATACTGGCTGCAATGCCTCACAAACACTGGCATTCTGGTCATTTCTGTTTTGTAGTATTCTCTTTAAAAGTGGAGGAAAGCAAAGCATGTGTACAACTTTAAGTACAAAAACTTGACATTTGTTCTATGTAACCTATGTACTCCACCAAGAATACATAGGATAATACTTCCACTTTGGTTCTATATGTATGAAAGCCAAATGTTTCCTTAATGTCTTACACATTTAATAATGGAAAAAATTTTCCACAGACTAGATTCTGGCTTGATATACTAGCAACATTATTTCTCTTCCACTTTCCACCTATCCCAGGTGCCACAGGACACATTTACATTGCAACATGACAACTAGCTTTGCACATTTATGTCACAATCAGTAAAAAGTATAATGAGTAACAGGTAATTTGCAGGCCATTTCTTCACCAGAATATCTAGCAATAGCTAAACTGTACATGAGTATCTACAAACCACAGAAAAATACCCGACTAACCTCAAACTGAATTTATCACAAACTGAACTTCCACTAAACAGGACCCCAAAATGCTCTTGGCTACTCTTCAGTCACCATAAATGAGGGAAAGTGTCACAGAGAAGGCAGGAAATTAAACCCAAACCATAAGGGATATATTTAAATAACTGTAATTTTTTGCAAAGCACACAAAAAGTATATGGCCTGGTGAACCAATGCTTCGAAACAGGCCCAAGAATCTGAACAGCTCTGAAACCTTAAGAATCACCAACTTCATGGATTTACCAAGAATCCACCTTAGAGACAGAGTAATATTTTAAGAAACTACAGGTGAGTTCAATAAGAATGAAGGATCTGTGGTCTGGAAAAACAAAAAGAAAGACCACTCATACAGCAACTCTCATTTCAGGTGCTCCCATCGAGATTATAGGTGGTGTGTTTATGAGAATAAGCTATGTTTCTTGGTTGCATATAACATGCTAACAAAAACTGAAAAATCTGGTACATGTATTAGTTATACAATATTCCTAATTTATCTATATGAAATAAATATTGAAAGATTACAAACTTATTTTTTATATTTTTTCACAAGGAGATTTTCCCAAGAAATATCCAAAAGAGATAGCACTAATAGTTGTGGAATAACAAATAGCACTTAAACAAACAAAAATAACAAGATTGCTACAATATATTTGAGGAAAACACTTGGTAAAATAAGAAAAATGAGCCATTAAAATCTGTAAGACAGATTATTATGTATTAGTAAAATGCCATCAGAACCTAAATTACTCAATAATTTTCCTTGCACAATACATAAATTAAAATTTTGATACTGGGTTGTTTTTGTTTGTTTGGCCATTATTGTGTTTCTATTATGGTCTATATGTTTACAGTTTCAGTATATGATATATAGAAATTTAATTAGAGCACGAGACAATTTAAACTATTTTTATAACTTAATAGTAAATCTTTTTCACTATTTATAAAATTAGACAGTAGAGAATTATTAAGAACGACACTGATTCATCCCTGCTATCCTTCTCCTAAACTATTAATAAGAACAATGACCAAAGATGTTTTCTCTACCAAATACATGGGCATTTTATTTACTTAGAAATATCATTAAATGCACAAGAATAATTAGAATTAAAAAATTATCAATTTTAAACTGGTGTGGTAGCAAACACCTATAATCCCACCAACTCAGGAGGCTGAGGCAGGAGGGTCCATGCTTGAAGTCAACCTTGATGATTTAGTGAGACTCTGTCTCAAAATAAAACATAAAAAGGGCTAAGGATGTGGGTTGGTGGTAGGGTGACTCTGGGTTCAATCCTTAGCACCACAAAAAACAAACAATTCCCAAATCATATTTTGTTACTATGTATTAAATAATTAAATATAGCAAGTAATAAATACATATTCAGAAAGTAAAATTTATCCAAAACTTCAATGTATACATGTATTATTTTCCTGGTAATAAAAATAAATTTGTGGGCCAGGGTTGTAGCTCAGTGGGAGAGAGCTTGCCTGGCATGTGTGAGGCACTAGGTTTGAGTCTCAGTACCATAAATCAATAAATCAATAAAAATTTAAAAAATTAAATTGTACAGCATACTCAAAAATACTTCTAAATTCTTAAGTGAAGTTCCAACTCTCTCTCTCTTTCTTTTTTTGGGGGGTTGGAGAGGTGAGATGGGGTTGCTGGGGTCAAACTCAGGGTTTTATGTGTGCTAGGGAAGTACTCTACTTCTGAGCTACATCCACAGTCCATTAATTTAAAACTGGTAGAAAATATGTATTATATTTTAGTAGCAATGGCCTAAAAGAGTGTGTGTGTGTGTTGGGGTGGAGTTGGAAGGTTGAACAGAAGAAAAAAACCAATTCAAAACAAAATTGATGATTGTGCTTTGATTTGAAATTCTAAAATAAATTTCACTATTATTCCTTACAACTGTGGTTAAAAGCATAACATTTTAGAAAGAATGCTTGTAAGACAAATTTTTATATTATTATTAGTAGTAGTATGACATCAGAAAGCAGGTACATACTAAAATTAAATCACGTTTAGATACAAATACTCAAAAGGGGATTTAAATGTAGTCTTACATAAGCAGAGCTTGTGTGCTTTCATTTAGATAAATAGGTTTTAGTAAAATGCCATCAGAAACTTAGTTACCCGCAATAATTTTCTTTAGCTAATAAATAAATTTATGTAAATTTTAAACATTTGATTCAGGAATATGAATTAGGGAAATAAAGCTTGTCAATTAATCCAACTTATTTAAATTTATTTATACTTTGTAAATAGAAATCAATATTTCTGTGTACAGCAGGGCATGTTCTAGTCAAGTAAAAATACTACAAGGTAGAGGACAATATATGCATGTACCAAGAAATACCTGTGTTATCCCATTGATAACATTCATCTTTCAAATAAGAAAGCTGGAATAAATAATCCCTAAGCCGGGCGCAGTGGCGCAAGCCTGTAATCCCAGCATTAGGGAGGCTGAGACAGGAGAACCGCGAGTTCAAAGCCAACCTCAGCAACAGCAAGGTGCTAAGCAACTCAGTGAGACCCTGTCTCTACATAAAACACAAAATAGGGCTGGGGATGTGGCTCAGTGGTTGAGTGCGCCTGAGTTAAATCTCCAGAACCAAAAATAATAATAATAATAATAATAATAATAATAATAATAATAATAATCCCTAAGGCTATGAAAAGAACTATGAATAGATCATTATGATATATTGAATTTATAGGTTAAATCAGTGAAATGCTCACATTCGCTTTTATGAATTTGGATCCTAGCTCTTCACCTCTCCACTTTCAACAATAAAGACAACTATGAAAAATAAAAAATTGCAGCCCAGTCACCAAAGTTAAAATGAAATATGGCTTTTCTTTAAAAACTAACTTCCCTTAACCTCCTCTACCCTGCACCTGTCCAAATATTTTTAAAAATTCAAAGTTTTAAGGTATTATTCAAATGCAAACCTCTGAAATTTCACAGACTAATCCTTAGGTTATACTGAAAACCAGTTATATAAATGTCCTGAGAGAAAATGGCACTGCTTCCTTGACCAAGTGGGAAACCCTACATATAATTAGGAAGGACCGATGAAAACAAGCAATTCACATCTATACTCTTCTGTCTCATTAGCTACTAAGAAAATTGTTTTAATAATTTTCACTTAAAAAGGAGAAACAGAGAACCCTGGGATGGAGAAGTACGGATATAACACTTTCTTTTTCCTTCATTTGATAAGCAGGGTTGTAAGGGATATTTAGATGTAAGATGATTTATCTTCTAAGCCATTTTGTAGTTTATTAGTCTTTCTTGCACACTAAATGTGAATGTTTAATATGGTCCTGTTTTTTACTACCAATAGTCTTCCTTTCCTATAATGAGAGCTTAAGTTTAAATGTCCATCAGTAAGTGACATGCAAAGTATGTGTCCAATTAGATATACCAATTTGAGTTTTAATGGTTATTTATTTATTAACTATCCTAAGGCTCAAGAATCTATACTAGTACCCTTTCAATTCCTTGGCCAAAGATATGTGGTTGTAATTCCAGCTAGTTGTCTTAAAACAACTCAGCGGAGAGTGAGAGAATTAGTGGAAATCCATCAACTAACAGAAAATAACCTGAGTACATCACATGGAAATGATGTGCCAGTAGCATCTCAGTTATTTATTTTTCCCCATATGTATTCTATCTTAATGGACAAATGGCTGATAAACCTGACACCATAGATAGATAAAAGTACTTGGGATAAGCAGCATAAGGATAAGAATGTAGTTTCTCAGAAGTAGCAGGCATAGATCCTATGGGAATGAGTGAGTGCGCTGAACAAATACTAAGAGAAGAGTACTCCTGACTAGTAAGCACTTATAATAATGCAAGAATAAAATATGCCAATTCCCAAAATATTATGAAACATCACCTTGGATAAAAAGAGTAGCCTAATATTTTCCTTCTGAAAAAAGCCATTAATGAGAGAGTGAGCTGAATATCTTAGGAAGGTAAATGTAATGTTTATTGTTACCTATAAAGAGAGATCTGGAAACATGTATTAATAAAATAAACTCTTTCATATGCCTCTGACTTGAACACAAAGCTTCTTTATGAAGACTGAATGATCAATAAAAAAGTTGAGAGGCTTGTATGTCAAAGGGAGTACACACAAACTGAAATCTATAATCACGAAGTCTGCCAGAGAACACCAGCAGAACTGTGACTGCGTTTTAATGGATTTTCTTGGTTAAATTCTGAGAAGCTTTGAAGTTCATCCCTTTTTATAGTAAAGTTGTGTGTATGTTTTCAAGGATCTCCTTTTTTAAGTACTTTATACAAATATCTATTAATATATGAAAATTAAAATCTAAATAATAAATGAAATTCAAAGTTATTTAAGAATAGTTTCATAAAATTTCACTAAGATATAGACAATCTCAGGTTTCAGCCCCTGTGGCAAATAATTCAACCCTTTTTCAAAGGTTCACAATGTAAGAAAAGTTATAATATATTGCCACTCCTTCCCATGGATGTCTTAAAAAATTAGTGAGAATACACATGCAGCAATGAATGAAATGAAATGTACTGTCTAAAATGACAATGCTTTTTAAATGTAAGGAAAGGAAGTTAGAATATGATGAGGCTCACTTTTCTCTACATCTCTAACTGATATTCAGTAACCTTTTAAAAATAGAAGCCATGATCTATTACCCTATTCCCCTACACCCAGGAGAGGGTTCCTAGTTTCTTTCCCTGCAAAGTAGCAGGAATAACAGGCAGGTGGTATGGCAGAGGGCATGGTCCTTTCCAGGCAGACTTACTTGTTACCAGATGCTGGAATTTACACTTAAAATTTTCCAGTCTCACTCTGTATGCATGGTAATGTGAAGAAACAGAACAAAACAATGCACCACATATACAATAACACATTCCTTCAAATCCTCAGACAAAATAAAATATTACTGTGTGAATTATTCTTGGCTTAAAAATGTTAATTAAAATGTAATTATCATACATAGAATATCAGGTTAGGTCTTGATCAGTTCATAAAGAGAAAAAGTCAACAACTCAAAATTATTGAATGGGGTACAGGAAGGAAACAGATTTATCAGATGCCCACGTCTTAGAGCCTACTTTCATCAGCCCAACTGTTTGTCATTTAGCTTAAATTAATTGAATTATACCTGAGTTCTAGAAGCTAGATATTTTTTCCCTCTCCCCTGGGATAAAATTCTCTGATTTGTGCCTCTAATTTGTAAGTCAGGTATTTACTCACTACTGGTTCCATATAGATTACTACCTAATTCTTGCTGAGTTACACGAGCTGATTATCATTTTCTTGATTTCTATCCAGAAAATCTGCTATCTTGAAAATCCTGAGTGTGTGTGTGTGTTAATTTGAGCTGTCAGACTAGAACAGAAATCTTAAACAACATCAAGAAAAATAATATCTCTCTTTTGTATTTCACTGCTAGCTTATAAAACATTATCCTCCCATCCCGGTTGCATTTTCCTTGAGGGCAACTTTATCTCTACCTCTTAAATGCAGGTGTTCTCTAGGACTTCTGTATGCTCAAACTACATAATATTGTTGGGTAATAATATCTATTCACCTGCAACTGTCAACTTTATGCTTATATCTGCTTCATCTGTATGTTCTTCTTTAACCATTCATGTGAATGGTTGAACAACCAAAACTGTACTAAATTTTTTTTAATAAGAGAGCTGGGGGGAGGTTTGCTGGGGAGTGACATGGGCCATATTACACATATTGTGTGCATGTACAAATATGTAACAAAAAATCCCATCATTATGTACAACTATAATGCACCAATTAAAAAAATGTGGAATAAAAGCCGGGCGCGGTGGCTCACGCTTGTAATCCCAGCACTTAGGGAGGCTGAGACAGGAGAATCGCGAGTTCAAAGCCAGCCTCAGCAAGGGCGAGGCGCTAAGCAACTCAGTGAGACCCTGTCTCTGCATAAAACACAAAATAGGGCTGGGGATGTGGCTCAGGGGTCGAGTGCCCCTGAGTTCAATCCCCAGTACCAAAAAAAAAAAAAAAAAAAATGTGGAATAAAAATAAAAAGGCAGAAACCTAATGTAGTCATTTTGTGCTAGCCAACTGCAATCTGTGTGTGTTAAAAAACTTGACAGAAAGTGTGTAGGGAGCCAGGCCAATTCCCTAATCTATGACATACCTTTACTTTCCTCGGGCAATTTCAAAAACAAACAAAAGAGTCTATCTTTTAATCAATCACACAAAACACCTTTCCACCACAGAGAATAACTGAAGTACCTATTCTCACTATCTTCTTCAGGTTAGTACTTAGTACCTTTAGTACCTCTTTGTATTTACAAAGGTACACTAATACACATGAGATGATAAAAATTACTCTGTAAAAGAGGACATATCTATGCAACTTAACCCTACAATCAATATTGAAAAATAATCAATAAATATTGACATACTTAATTTCTTTCAGGTCTCTAGTCCGAAGTGCTAAAAATTAAAGGACATATTTTAAAGTGTACTTAAAAATATCAAACCACCTTGCACACAATAAACAGATTCTCAAGTGAAGAACATATATCATTTGAGAAGAGGACTTTGGGTACAATTCAGCACATTGGTTTAAGACACCACTAGACTGTATTCAAGAACAATACTACTAGCAAAATTCTAATTTACTTATTAACCAAATTTTTCACAATAATAGTAGAAATATTTTTGTGAGTAAATTCAAAATGTTATAACTCTTTTTATTATTTTAAGTTGACCCATACCAATTATCTTCAGAGTGTGCTAAAAATAATTTTAAAAAATCTGCAATGGTGATTATTCCATAATGTACTAAAATATAAATCATTTTAAGAAAGAATTCCATTTCATACTTTTTAGGATGAGCTACTCAGAATACTTAAAAGCAAATATAAAATTTGAGCATCCCTAAATCTGAAAATCAAAACTCTTAACTGCTCCAAATTCAAAATTCAAATATTCTGATGGAGAATTTTCAGTTTTAGGTTTTCAGATTAGGGATGGTCAACTACTAACATCTATGCAAATATTCCACAATCAAATATCTGAAATATTTCTGGCCCCAAGCAATTCAAAATATACTATCAGTTATTAATAAAGCTTCAGTTTTATACTTTTAAATTGAACAGGAAATAGAAAATATAGAGTGAATAAAACTATTTTTTGATCACAAATGTGAATTACAAGTTAATTTATTTACTTCATTCTTAACTGCTAAAGTGTTAACAGTGGAGGAGAGGGATGGAAAAACTTTGAAATGCAAAGCAAAAACACTGTAATTGGTATTAAATTTATTGATTTCCATCATTATATGCAGAAAATGCTGCTTTCAAATTTAATGGAAAAAGTCTAACATTCTTATTTGAGCTTTCCAAGGAGAAACTTCTATATTAAATAAAACTCACTCTCTACTGCATTACTAAAAAATCACATTTTTTAGAGGAGTACAAATATAAAAATTCGCTAAGTTATTAGAGGCCTGGTATTTCTTTTAAAGAGTCAAGATATTCTTCTACACATTCAAAAATAATCATTGATAATAATACAATGTCAAAAATGTTGCCCTCTTTATCTTATAGCTATTTGAAATGCTATACCAAATGACAGTATGGGGAACTTATAAGCTACCACTAATTTTAAAATCATCTCATGAAACTAATTTTGAAATCATCTTAACTTTGTCTTTCTTTTATTTGTTTGAGTTTCAATTGTCATTCTGATTATTAATTATAAGCCACTTGTGTAATGCAACTTAAAAGGAGGGTTTTGACTATTAGTTTTATTACCTTCTTATTTGTTCCAATACATCATATACTGTTTGAGGTTTTGATAAGAAAGAGAGAGAGAACAACTATTTATGTTCACACAATTTAAATACTGCCAATCTCTAGATCTTTTTAAAGTACTTAAATATCTAGAAATGCAGTCCTGCATTTATAAAAATAAATGATGAAGGTAATTTGATACTTTATTTTGCATGTTTCCTATAACATGTAATGATATACACATCAAACATGAGTCTGACATGTGACTGGATATTTGCTATGTACTTAAATGTATATATAACCAGTCAAACAAAGATTAGCTACAATGTACAATCCCATAAAGCCAATTCTTCCAGACATTCTCTTTGTACCAACTTCTCCTGCTTTTTACTTGTTAGCCTAGTAAAAGTAGGTAAGCATAAATAAAAATTCTTCATTTCATATTTGTTTCTAGTCTGCTTTTTGGATGCCTAATTCATAACACCAGCACTGAACAAATGGATCAACATGTTAAGAACGGATAAATGATTGTCTCTGAGTATTATCTCCCTGACATAAGCAGTTCCCAAATTTTCAAATGCCAAAGTACAAAATGTTCTATAGGTTTAGCATTCCTCATCCAAAAATTTTGGGACCTAAAGC
Organism: Geosciurus inauris; assembly: GCA_004024805.1. Classification (NCBI taxonomy): domain Eukaryota; kingdom Metazoa; phylum Chordata; class Mammalia; order Rodentia; family Sciuridae; genus Geosciurus; species Geosciurus inauris. The sequence goes on along the minus strand of PVHX01000429.1, from coordinate 103,703 downwards.
ACTTTAGATTTTCAGTACTTCAGATTTTGGAGTATCTGGATACATGCAATTAGATGTTGTGAGGAAAAGACACAAATCCAAACATAAAATTTACTTATGTTTTAAATGTATCTTATGCACACAGCCTGAAGATAATTTTATACAATATTTTGACTGGGTCTATGTTTTGAATGCAACCTGTCAAATGAGGTCAAAGAATTTTAGATTTTGAGTATTTCATATTTTGAATTTTCAGGTTACTGATGCTCAAGGTGAAGAATGTAAACACTTTTAATAATATAAGTGGTTTCACAGATCACAATCCTAAACTTATGTAATTCATAAAGGATTTATGTTTTAAATAAGAATATATTTAAACCATAATGTTTTATGAAAATGAGATTTTGCCTAATTATTAATGAAATTCATTAAGAATTGAAAGTAAAAACATTTTGGTGGGAATTGTTCAAAAGTACACTGATGTTCTTTGGTTTCTTAAAAAAAATCTTGATCAGTATCAGCATTTTAAATAGCAAATTACTACATAAGGTGCTACTTTCTGCAGTTAATGAACTAGGACTTAGTGGAGAAATAAAACTACTCAAATTCAATTATGAAAGCATACTTCTCAACCCAGGAATTCTGGTATTTTATTATATTCGAATGTGTATACGCACACACTTAGACTCATTTTCCTACCTTATTGAATGGTGAAAGTTAGCCAAAGACTGATTTATAACCAATACAAACTACAGTGCCTTAGACATTCAATGATACCACATTTTATATTGTTCTGAAATTTAATTTTCCTACTTGTGGTGGAGGGTTGATTCTGAACTTTAAGGAAAAGCCAATTTGCCTTGTGTCTTGTCTTAAAAATAATCTAGGGCAATGTCCAAGGTAATAAGAGAGAAAGTTATTGTTTGAATTATAAAGAGCAGAAGCTTATTAGAATATTTACCCTATCTGTAAGCTCTTTAAAAACGGAAAAAATCCCCACTTACTACTCAGAAATACGTTCCCCACATTAACACACGTGTTAGATCGATGGCACTCTCCAGTCCTCTAACATTAAGGTGCGCAATTATGAGTGAATGAAGCTCAACCTGCTAGGAAAGACAACCAGAAGTTGTCTGACCTGTTGAAAGGATTTTATCCTTAGCGTGTATACTCAACTATATACTATCTTGAATGTCTTTTATATCATGTTTGCTCTAGTTATGGATCAAGAGCATGAGAAGATAACTCCAAATACTGGGATAAATATTTGGAAAGGATGTAATTGGTTAAAAACAAAAGGAATATTAAAAATATGCAAGGTAAATCTTAAAACCTAACAATAAGAAAACAACCCTATTAGAGAAATGGGCTAAGACTAAATAGACACTTCACTAGGGAAGACATACAACATCTTCCATCATTATGGAAGTATAAATTAAAACAAGGAGATAGATGGCACCATTGCATGCCCATTACAATAGCTAAAATTCAAACATGATCAATACCAAGTCCTGGCAAGAGAGTGAAGCAAGAAGCAGTCCCATTCATTGCTGGTGGAAATCCAAAATGATTCTCACTTTGGAAGACAGCTTGACAGTTTCTAAAAGTACATGTACTCTCACCATACAACCCAGCAATCACAGTCTTTTTAATTAGCCAAAAGGCCTCAAAACATGTCCACAAAAAAGCTGCACACAGATATTTACAGTAGCTTTATTCATAAATGCTGAAACTTGAAAGCAATCAAAATGCCCCTCGGTATGTAAATAGAAAAACAAACTGTGGTAATGTCTGGTCGATGGAATATTACTCCCTGCTAAGAGGAAATGAGCTATAAAGGAAGAAAAGACATAGTAAAAACTTAAATGCATATTACTAAATGAAAAAAGCTGATCTGAAAAAGCTATATATGATTCTAATTATATGACAGTATAGAACTGTAGAGAAAGTAAAAAGACAAGGAATTATCAGGAGTCAGTGGGGAAGAAAGGAGGAAAAAAGAGAGAAAGCACAGAGAATTTTTAGGGCAGTGAAATTATTCTGTGTGATACAATGGTGGACATCCATTGTTAAACAAGTTATAAAACCCATAGAACGCAAAACACCAAGAGTGAATCTTTACGTGATTAAACTATGATCACAGGCATAGTGGTGCACACCAGTAATCCCAGCAACTTGGGAAATGGAAGGAGGAGGATTTCAAGTTCAAGGACAGCCTCAGCAACTTAGTGAGATCCTGTCTCAAAATTTTTTTTAAAAATTAAAAAGCCCGGGGATGGAGCTCAGGGACAAAATTCCCTGGGTTCAACTCCCAGCAAAAACAAACAAACAAAAATAACAACTATGAATTTGCGGGGAGAGGATGTGTATGCAGATTCATGGACTTTAACAAAAATATGGCTATAGTAGAAGATGCTGATAATAAGGAAGGTTGTGCTTATGTTGCAGATAGGAGTTAAATGGGGACTCTACTTTCTGTTCAATTTTACTAAAATTTAAAATTGCTCTTAAAAACTAAAGCTTACTTTTTTAAAAAGCTGAAGCATACTTATTGACAAAGACTCAAACATTTAAACAATCTTGATTATTGCATAAAATATTCAAATTTTTGAAGCTCTAAAAAAAGATTACATATGAATTATTCTTCCTCTTTTATGGTATATAAAAGATATGCAGTATATAATCCTCCTTTCAGTTTATATTAAAATATACTAATTTGAATATTGTAGATAAAATCAACAGTAGTGGTAAAAATCCAACTCAGTTTCATACATAAGCTGAGATATGGGCTGTCTCTATCCACTTTGGAATTACATTGATTTTACAAACTTGGATAAACATACTAGACAGAACGCACCATAAACACATGAATATCTACCTTTGAGTCATGATTTTGAAGGCATCTGGGAGGTAGCAGTCTGTATTCTCCATCTGAAATGGGTCCGCATCACAAATCTTGTCATCTGTCCGACCGTAGTTCGCACTCTCGATCATGATGACATCACTGCCCGGACAGCGCAGATCTATGGAATAACCTTCACAGGACAATTCTCGCCTGACTAACCCAAACGGTAAAGCTGCTCTGCTGAAACCTTAAAGTAAGAAAAGAAAATTGGACTTTAATTCATTTATGAAATTATTTTAACAATACACTTTTCAGTAATATGATTCACATCTACAGTCAAAAGATGTCAGAAATTTATGTATTTAAATATGTCTGAAATTTATTATGTTTTCTTTTTCATATCTTTACTTGGACTAATCCTTATAAGATAACTTTAAAATAACTCAAAATATTTTCTGCATAATCTAGTGTAAACACAAACTAAATAGCTCCTTTTCAGTATATCCAAAGAAAAACGACAAATTTGATCAACTGTATTCAAACAGTGACAAGTTTTACAAATATCATATATAACAATCAAGGAACAGCGTTCATTTGTGCAATAGAGCACAAGTTTCAACTATACTTTCTTATTTAATGTATACATATGAATTTGCTGTCAGCATCATTATCCTAAAAATATCTTTGTTTAGAAGTTCTTCCCAAAATAAGTAAGATACTTGAAATGGTGGAACACAGCTGTTAACCTTTCCAAATTATAAACACTTATTTAAAACTGACATGGCTGAAAGCATTCAGCAGACAAAGGAAACATCATTGCTACAATCCTATCAATCAAAAGACCCAAAATGGCAAAACTTCTCTAAGCTTCAGTGTTGGAATCTGCAAAATGGAGACCAAACATCTGATATTATTTTTCCTACCTGTATGACTCTAAAATAAAGTCATGTACATTAAAATGCTTAAAGTAATATATGAATTTATTCATGGTACATCCAGTTGAATGTAGACAACCACTATTCGTGTGGGCCACAAGAAAGGGTTCTTGAATGGAATAAAAGATTACAATTTGAAGTCTGAACTATAATTTTCAAACAGCGTTCCCATAGAGCTACAGAACATAGGACAAAAGGTAAAAACAGGAAGCCAAGGATAGCAAATATGTCTCTGAGAAACAAACATTCATGCTATACTGGCCTGGTATGCTACCTGTGAATCAGCCTCCACATCAAAACCTTTGCATGAACTGCATAAAATTTTTATTTCATTTCTCTAGGTTGTCACCATCTATAGTACTCCTATTATAAAAGACAATGTTTTGTTTTTATTTCTATATTTCTAATGACTCTGCATCACATAACTTATCCCATATGTTCTTTTTATGGGGGGGAGGGGGATTGGTTGCAGCAAGGGTAAGGGAGAACCTGACATTCAAAACCAAAAGTAATATCCAGCTTGAAGAGCTGGTTTGTGTGTAGGTCAACCCAATGCTAAAACCTGTTCTCTGAATCCTTATTGTACAATGCTTCTCACTAGTTCAATGAAAGAGAAAGTCACCTAGATAAAAAATGCATCTTCTTTCTAAGGTACAAATAATGTTCTAAAGAGGTTATTGAGTCACATACTGGCGTGATCTGGAATACTGGCAACTCTCAAACCGGGCTGAACCCTTCAATCTACTGAGAAAACTAAAGGTTTAACTGGACTAGACAAGGAAGGGGGTAAATGTGATATCTGAAACCTGGAAAAATCATCAAGGCATCATGGCAAACTCTAACCTGGGCAGGTTTTCACTGAGATCTGTGGTATTATGAGAGCACTGAACATATATGTGAGTCACACTATCAATGAAGACAAAACACAAAAAGAGAGCAAACAGAACCAGGCAAATGTCAGGACGATAGCAGTAAGCAGGGCCAGCTTTGAATGGTGGTGTGTGTGAGTGTGTGTAAGTGAGAGGGGGAGGGAGGACATAGACAAACAATAGGGTTTTCCCCTTTCTTGTACTATACAAATAACTAAGCTTAAATCGGTATTATTATATTTTTTAATTGGAAGTATTTATATGTCTTTAGAAGCTGATATTTATTTTTGGCAAAAGCTATGTGGAAACTCAAAGAAATGCCATTAAATAATATTTTAAAGCACTGTCTATTTTAAAGACAGGTGATTTGTAATTTTAATTCCACAATAAAGCAGAATAAATGATATTATCAGAAAATGTGAGGAGTATTAGAACATGCTAAAAAGTCTGGCTTGGAGCCATAATTCAAAATTCTTACTGTTTTGTCAAAAATGCAGAACTGATTATGAAGCTCTGTGATTTTTAAAGTAAGCCCTTTAATTTTTATTGTTGTTGTTAGTTTGCAGTGTCATAAACATGGCTTTAAGTGAAGCTTTTCGTGGCCGAGCTTCAAGTTCTATTCTAGACCTACTGAATTAGAATCTCCAGGTTCAGATGAAGCTGGGATACACTGGGGATAGGGTTAGGGGGTGGAGTGTTAACCTACAACTCACTAATATAACAACTAAGATGTGCCAAGATTTTCTCTCTAAGGCCTTTTAAAAGTAATTTTTTATTTCTCTACTGAGATTTTATACTTGTTATTGTCATGATGTTTCCTCTTAATTCTCTAATACAGTTTTACTATAATCTTTGAACATGTTTATAATAGTTGCTTGGAAATGTGCTTCTGCTTAATCTATCTTATGGGCCCACATGAGAGGCAGTTTTTATGGAATGCTTTTCTCCTATGGATCAACTTTCCTGTTTCTTTGTGTATATTGTAAACTTTCTGTGGTTGTTGTATGTAAAACCACACATTTTAAATAATATTATGTTATTAATCCACCAACTATGGATTCATATTTCTTTCCCCAGGGAATTGCAGCTGTTGTGTTTTCTCTTTAGTGCCCTGACTGGATCTACAAAATCTGTCTCCCCCACTATGTGCAGCTACCGACATCTCTGCTTGTTGCTTTGTTTCTACCTTTTATCCTGGGTTCCTAGAAGTTATCCTCTGTCTTTGTATAGCTTAGTGGTCAGCCAATGATCAGACATAAACTTTGCACAAAACCTATTAGCCCACAGTAAAGTTCCACTCTGCTAAACTGAGTATTGGAAAGAGTATTCTAAGTTCAGGTAGTTTTCAAATCACCCTGTTATTTGCTTTCTGCCAGCCCTGTCACATCTCTCCCTACATGTGTGCAGCTTCCTAGTTAGTCAGGAATACATAAAGAACTAGTCGCTCCTCATTTCCTGGAGGTGCCTGCTACTGCTTTCCAACTGGGCAGCAGAGCTACAGTAGGATAGGGGGACAGGGGCGAGTGTTTATTTCCTACAGTGCCTACTGCTTTCACTGACAATGCTCTTGGGTCTTGGTTTCCAACCTGAACTTCAAATCAAGTCAACGGTCTCTGATGACAAAGGCACTGCTTTGGAAGGCCAGCCTTGTCCTGATGAAACTACTACAATGATTGCTAAGCATGAGAGATGAGGGGTAGGAGCTTTCAACTTCCACTGCTCATACTGGAAGTTCTAGCGATTTTCATAAGTATATGCTTTCTTCTCTATTGGTTGCTTGACTTTGGTTAATTTTCAAAAGCCAAAATGACTGTTGTTGACAATTTGTCCAATTTTAATTTGTTTAGGGGGAAGAAGATTCTCTGTACTACCTTTGGCAGAAGTTCCTTTAAGGACTTTACAAATATTTACTGAATAAAAATCCTCAAACCAACCATACAGATAGGTACTATTATGATCACCATTTTACAGAGGAGAAAACTGAGGCACATTTTCCATGGTTACATATCCAATAAGAATGAAATTAAGATTTGAAACTCAGCCTATTGTAGATGGCAGAGTTATGGGATAGTGGGTGCTGTCGGTCTTGGGTTGAAGAAGAAGAGCAGAAAAGTAAAGAGTGCATCACATGGCCAAGTAATCAATGAAATGGCTCAGTCAACACAATCAACATAAAGAAATCCCTAAATTAAAGTCTTTTAATCACACCATTACTATGATATTTATTTTCAATCTTTTTTTATTTCAACAAAGAAAAAAAGAAACATCCCAACAAGCAAAGTGTAATTCCAATCCATCTTGCAATCTTGACAATCGAAGAAAGAACTGGTGGGAGGCCCAGTGAGCAAAAAAAAAAAAAAAAAATCAATATTGCAGCTTTATGCTGTGCAAATGTGAATACCACCAAATAGCAGTGCTTAGAGTAAAATGAACTGTTTTGCTCCATTTCTCCTCTGTGAACAAATGATTCTGAAAAGACAGCCTCCTCTCCCCAAGCTATAAAAAGGCCAAGCAGTAACTCTCTGTGCTTTAGGCTACTGATTGGGAAGAAATACCTCCTGGCAACAGGTGCTGTGACACAGGACTGAAATCATCCACATTCAGGGGAGAACTCCTAATGAACAGATGCATTGCTACTGGGTGAGAAATTCTAAGACCAGAATTTTGGAATTCTATCACTGGATTTCATATCATGTGTAAACATTTTTACAAAATCATAGGGTGCTCTGGCACTGCATAGTATACTTTGTTGTAATGGCCTTCAAGCACTTGATTAGAAACATTGTGCTTTTCTCCCATTATCTCCCCTTCAGTCTGTACTTTACACATTTTTATAAAAATCATACATTCTTATAACAAGTATTATTTAAGCTGTAATATAAAAATTTCAACTTTTCTGGTACTATTTTTCTTAATTACTTTGAACTAAACCCTGTCATGGACACTACTGCTCATGCTGTCTGAGGGCCCCGGAAAGCACAATGCTTTTTGATTATCAGGGACCTCTATGGGACTGAGGCTGTGACTACAAGCTGTACTGAAACATTAACTTGAGCCACAGTCTATTACTAGGGATAGCATATGGAGTCTCTGAATTATTCTTATTTATATATGTTAATGAGATTTCTTCCCAAATGGAAATAAGTGTTAAAAGTAAATCTCAGAGATAAATTAATTCATTCATACTTCAACTGTTTATCTCTGCATATTCATGGAGTCATCTGAACACAGTTTTTAAACTCAAGGATATATAATAAAACTTCTTATATCAAAAGGCAGTATGTTAAAACCCTGTTTTAAGTTTGTAGAAGGTCACTCTGTTATTTCAGTTATTTGAATAGTTCCATTTCAGAAATAGCTATCAATCAAATCCTAAAATAACTCCTTTGAGTTCATTAACACATAATTCTTTTTACAGATCTGTGCTGTGACAAGCCTTAACCGTGACAGGTAGAGAGTAAAAAACTATCACGTATGACTTTGTTTTCATGCTAAGAAAAAAAGAAAATAAAAGAATACAATTGTCACTTTGCAACATAAGCACACAGGCCTAAAAAACACCAATCTATAACCAAATCTGGTTAGCATGAAACACCAAACAAATCCTCACAGAAATATGGGATTTCATAACAGAAAATGTTCAATTTAACATTGTGTTAACTACAAAATAACTAACTGAGCATAAATAAATAATATGCTTTAGTTTCTTTTGTCATTTTTATTAAGAAGTTCTATTTATCTTAAGATAAGTAAAAAAACTGAATTGAATGTGTTAAAATATGAAACATTTTTTAAAAAATTTCTGGAAAAAGGTTTAGTTTATTTTAAAATTTACAATATTTTGTTAAGTAAAATCTGTTTGTCAAAATGCTATTTTACCTAAAAACTGTGTAATAAAAAATTAAGACAAAAAACGGAACAAAAATCAAATTACATAAACCTCAATAAAAAAAGCTTTAACTTTGGTATTTGCTAAGAGTCCAAAATTCTGGACACCTGGGATGCTCTCAAATAAAAAACGTACATGTACAATGTCATCGGCTGTTAGTTTCAAATATTACTACTTCTGAAAAGGCTCCTAATATTTTAAGGAGAAAGTACACACTCTGAGTTCTTCAAAACATTTAGGATTAAATTCCTCATCAGAAGGAAACTGATCACACCCACTTAAAAACTCCTAAATTATCTACCACTGAATAATAATTCACATGTACCATTAAAACACAGCAATTTAAGTTATAAAATACTATCAGTTTAAAACTGAACTTTAAAAGGAAAATTTCTGACAAGCATGTCTATTAAAAATAACATGTCACAAAAGACACACTCTTAATAGTCTCAGCACATAGCTGCAATTTGTCCAAAGTTCACAGATGTAGAACACTGTAATTCCAATTTTGTTTTTTTAAAAAACTGACTGAATTTCATATCAACCCTAATATCATCCAACTACCCACTGCCTATGTTTAAATTAGTCACTCCACACAGGATGATCTATTCATCTTCTCTTAGGCAACAATTAGCCTTTATGATCTAGTTCAAGGCATCCCTGACCATAGAGAAAGGAGACTCTGATCTCACATCTAAGGCCATCAGTTTCTTCTAATAATTGCCTAACACCTACTATGTGTCTGTGTTCTTTTATACACCAGGGATATAAAGTGAACAGTAATGAGAATGATCCTTGTGTCTGGGTAATACAGATGCACTACCTACCTGTTTCAACCCTAGAATGCCAAAACCTCAGAAAAAGCCAGTTTGTGGTGTTCTTCACAGGACACAAAATAAAGATATGTTAAACAAATGGGTGTATGAGTGAAATGAATGTGCACAATTGTGAGCTCTTCTAACAGAGTAGGAAACATGTTCTAACTCATATTTCTCTTAATTTATATTTCTTCCCATTCTGGACTTTTGAGAGTGCAATAGAAAGGGAATAAATCCTATTTATTTTTACATGCTTGATTTTCAACAAAGTACCTGGAACACAGCAGGCATTCAATTTTCACTTTATTTTGTCATTTGCTTTATACTTTAATTCCTGTATTCCAAAAGATGTCAAATATACACTAGAATATAGAAATTATTTTTGAAGAGAGAAAAATTCTAGTTTTATCTTTTTATACATTAAAAGTTTTTAATATTACACTTAAGTATGAATATCAGAAAATGTTTTATAAAACATTCAAATGTAAAGAGATAAAAATATAAACATGACAAAGATGATATCTTCACAAGGATCCCCTAATCAATGAGATTCTAATATAAAGATGTGCCTTTGATTAACTTCTAGAATTCAAAATATCTCAGATTTGTGATCATTAATCATTTAAAAGAAAAAAGAAAGCAGAACAAGTAACTTTACACTTCTCCCCACTTCTCTTTTCCCCCAGGGAAATGGGAACTATTGTTTACAATTCTAATTTTTTATACTTATTTAAAACAAGTTTAACCTTAAGAAGTTACCATCAGAAATGCAATTTCTTAAGTCGTTCACATTGTATTACCAAATTAAAGTTCTCAAGCAATTCTGTATAATTTATTCACTGTCAACAAAGAAACCAGAGAATAATTACAGAATAACAAAACACCAATTTCATCATCTCAGGTACAACAATTTCTTTCCACCTCTACATTGATTATTTAATATAATCTTCTATTTAATTATTTCTGTTACTATTCTTTTGTTATCACAAATTCCATTAACTCTCCCACCCAGCCTCAGAGAACTAGTGACTCACTCAAGCCATGCTTGACTAAATAAAATTCCTTTCCTTAACTGTCACTATATTAAAGTTTGATGGATAAAACTAATCAAGGCAGAGACTTCATTTGAAGGATTTCCCAGGCAGGTATCCCAGATCAAAGAGTGTTAAAATTTAGATTCTACATCTTTTTGTTATTACTATGCTATGTTTAAACATAACTTTTTTTTAATAAAAAAACTACTACCCAAAATTTCACTTTTAAAAAGGTACATTTAACTAAATTCCAAGAGGGACAACAATGTATGTGAATGTGCGTAAGGTTTACATGTCAATGTGCTTTCATTAGGAAACAACAAACTCTAAATGTGTGAAGGAGTTCCTTGTGAACTCCTTCTTCATCAAAGGTATCTATAAGGGGGCCAATTAATACCAAACCCAGAATTTAGGAGTTAATGACTTTGAAACTGCACTGAAACCACCCCCTCGCAACCACAGCTGACTCAAGCAAGTGTCCTACAGGAGAAAAACTTACATCCCCAGATGCACACCTGTGAGGTATTCATTTCACAATTCAGGCAAAGAAAATTAGCACAACCTGGAATCAGTCTCAACATAAATTGTTCCCCATTCTAACAATTTGATCATTTTAAAAATGCCAGACATTTAACCTCTTTTCCACTGATGAAAGCAGCAATTTCATGATCTTCTTCCTACATACTTTCAAAACGCACTGTTGTCCTCTAAAATCTCAAATAACTTTGTAAATCAGAACTTTTTTAAAAAAGTGAAATACACTAATACTATCATATTAAGACTCTCTAATAACTGACAATTATTTTTATCTCACAAATGATGCAAATATAAATTTCTTAAAAAAGATACATGGAGCCTGTGGGAATAACTAACCAAGCAAGGAATAAGACAAAAATAATAATAGTATAAACAATACTCCAGTAAACACTGTAACTACTGTGCTATTACTTTTCTCAATGAATGCTCCTGGACCAATAAGAAACTGCAAAATGCCTTAATAAGGGAAATCAAATGTGTGAACCTCACCTCGAGGTGCAATGGATATGAACAAAATAATGAAGATCACCATTAAGTGGAAAACAGCATTTATTTATTGCTCATCCATATATTCCTGAAGTATTTGTGTTTTGGGCACATTCTAATTCCTCCTTTAAACTATGCTGGAATAAGGCAAACAAACCATTAATACTCCCTCAACACCACCATTCCCATAAACTGCACGAACTGCGGAAAGCCCAAAAAGTGTTCAAGTCATTCCTGAAGAAAACAGACGACTTACAGAAGCACTTTATCAACTGCAATCTATGAGTTAGGCCAGAAACCAAGCCCAAAATAGTTTGTAGGTTATAAAATAATTTCTTAAATAACAATATAGTAACTCTGAGTTCGAGGTTAGTTTGGGTGTTATGTTTGTGTTTTGCTATTGAGATCTGTTCAATTTTTAATAGTATGTTGAAGTTTCAAAGAACACACTCAAAACTTTTCAAATCTGTGTCACCATAACATTCAGGGAAGGAGGGAGGGAGATATATTTAATCTGATATTGCAAAGTTATAAAATGGTACCTTAAAAGAGAAATAATACTACTTTTCTGCAGAGTTAAAATTATATCCTTTCTTGTATTTCACTGTCAAGCTGAACATCAAGGGAACTAAGAAACAGCATGGTAGCAGATCCAATGGTACAGGCCCTGCCCCGACGCACTAAGGCCCATTGTAGTCTTTCATACTTGCTCCCTACAGGTACTAACAGTGCAGAGGCAACAGCAGTTCCAACTTCTAGATCCAGAGATTCTAACAAATTACAAGGAGTTCCAGGAAAAAAAGGTTCATAGGGACCCTGTTTGAGCTAGTGTTGCTGTGCCCTGGTGGACGACTCTAATGCCCCTTCCCTGGTACTTTAAATGTTTATTTCCCTTTACAACCTCAGATAATTTTAATTTCATCCTTATGATGCTGAATGAACCAGATTTAAAAGCTCCCTTACTGTTCAAGGGGAGGAACAACCATAGAAGCAAGGCTTGCTAGGAGTTCCAAGAACAATCAAATGCTTCTTATCAGAAAATGACAGTAAGTTTAGAATTTGATTTATAGGTTAACAGGCATGTTTTAGGAAATTACATTTCTCAAATCCATGTAGCATCATGACTAAGATGACTAATCATTACTAATATTCACTGTGCCTGTGTCCATGGCTGATATATAAGAGATAACAGAGAGCACATAAAAAAACCTGGGCAATGAATTCTAATTCTGCCATTTGCTGACTGGCAAAATGTAAATAAGTTTCTTTACAAATGAACTTCACTCTTCTTATAAAATTGTTAATAATAATATTTAATACAGAAATTAGTCAAATGTCCTGCAAATAAAATATAGATTTTGTCTATCAGATTACCCACATACCTTATTCTAAATAAGATTTTGACCACTTGTTTTTTAATGATCTATGGCAAAGAATGACTTTTTAAATAATATAATGTGTTAAAAAAATCAAAGGAACAATATTTTATGACGCATGAAAATTATATGAAATTCACATTTCAGCGTGCTATAATAAAATTTTATTTTGTCAATAAATTTTTTAGATATTCATTTCTCTCATTATATAAATATTTATGATACCCTTGGTTATGCCTTTTGGTATACAAAGCCTAAGTATTTCCCATCTAGTCATTTACAAAAATATTTGTCAACCACTATTTCAAAGAGTTCACGCAAAATAAGTGAATGTAACTAAGGTTTCCTCTTCTCGATGGGTGTTTTGATACTGAATAGAAACAGGTTATAGATAGCCTAACATGAGTCTTGTGGTTTAAATTTATCACAGAGCTAATTAAATAAGGAAGAACAAGATCATTAAAGTAAGTTCTCTGCTTACCAAAGCACTGAAAAGGTGATGTAATATGGGAGGTGGGGATATGACCAGGTGGATAATTGCATTTTTAAAATGCTCCATTTAAATATCCCTTCCTCCTAACATATTAATTTAATGATCTGCACAGATGTTATTGAAGTGTTTAATTCTACAATGGGTAACTATTTCATAACAAAACAAATCTGGACAAGGAATATACCTGATTTAGCTTAGATCCTTTAAAGAAGTGTGTGACTGGATAAATCACTTCAATTGCCAATGTCCTAGTGTCTTTATTTGAAAACTGGGCAGTGGTATTGAAATAATTCAGTGTTGATAAAAGATTGATGGCTATAACAATGTACTTTAACCTAAAAACACTGACCACACAGAAACTGAAATCCATCAGAAATTAAGATAAAGCAATTCTGAAATTTAAACACTGGAACACACACACATATTTAACTAAGCACACTTATCATGTTCCCTAAGGTACTAGAGTTCTAGTAATAAAAGGCCTCCAAATTCTCTCTCTCTCTACATATATATATATACACATATATATGCGCGCACATATATGTATATATATAGTTAATAACTATATAGTTAATATATATAGTTAGTAACTTCAGTGTGGAATAAACATAATAGTAACATGAAAATAAAATTAAATCTGATTTTGAAATAACAATTAATCCTACTTATTAAATAAAAGCCATGCCCCCCCAAAGAAAAGAAAAGCAACTGATCTCAAACTGAAGCACTCCACACTGAAAAGCACCAGAAAGTGTGAATGAAGATAAAAAGTGTCTAAAACCAATAGTATACGGTTAAATATGTTACATAAAAAGTGTTTAAAAAACAAGAGGATTGATTTTAAAGTAGGTTAAGAAAAAGTAAAGGGCTGGAAATGTAGCTCAGTGGTAGAGCACTTGCCCAGCTTACGCAAGGCTCCGCAACTGCAGCACCTCAAAGAAGAATGGGAAACAGAAATAAACATCAATAGCAAATAAACATAAAATATTCCACGTACTTGATAAGAACAAAACACACGTTAAAAAAAAAAAAAAATTTGATAACATTGTCTCCTATCAAATCACCAAAGATTTGTTGGTTCAGGGATTACAAAACAGGCAGCCTCATATATTCCTGAAATTATGAATGAGTATAATCTTTTTTAAAAGAGTCTTACCAAATCCTTTATAAGAATATATTCTAAAAATTATCCAAAAGTTTGGCAAGAATTTGGGTAAAAGGTATTTATGGAAACTGGGACAAAATAAACTTCCAAAGTAGAGAAGTGGTTTAAATGTACATTGATAAAATGTTAACGTGATGCACATCTTAAAAAACAAAAAACAAAAAAAACACACACAATCAATATCATAATACTAAATAATATAAGATACAAATAAAAATAAATATTGCAAATAATATGGTGATAAGATTTATTGATTTAGGAATGAGTTCCTAGATAAGTAGGCAAAAAATTTATAAATCTATTCCTGCATACACAGGTATGTAGGTAAAGGGATCCAGAAAATGGTAACAATTTTTGGTTTAACAGTGATCTATCCATTTAAACCTATGGGGCTCAGTAATCAGAGAGCTCACGAAAAATGGCCATTAACCCTGAGGTACCAAAAACAGAAGTTGAGTTAAATGAATTAAAGCAGACATTAAATCTAGGAAAATATGGGAGATTCTGTACCCCTTTGTGGGAGCAATTCAAAAACATACCATCTCTCATTCTGAGAACCAAAGTGAAAATAACAAAATATGTATAAGTTTCCTTATTTGGAGCTACCAGACACTATACACCAGATCCCTATATGGACATGCAGACTGCCATATATCAGTGCTCCTAAAGTTACCTTAATATACCCTACATTTCCCAAGTTATCTATGCCCAAACATATTTATACAATAAGAAAATGAGTATTTGGCTCCAACAAAATATTCCTATAGGCTGAAAGGGCTCTTCTTAATTCCTACCTCTCCCAAACGGTAATTTCCTCCTTGCAGTCTGTTCCAAATGTCCCCGACTTACTCTAGGTTTCTTCCCTGTACATCCCATAGCTGGCACTTTGCTGTTACGAAAACTTTTACATGCTGAAAGGCAGGTGAATGAACCATTTTTCTGCAAATAAGCTACTCATACAAAAGATAGAAGCAAATGTTGCTTTTGCCAGGACACTACTGTATAAAATCCAATAATTTATTGTTTACATATAACTTACCTAAATAACAAAGTTAATCTGTTTACACTATATAGAATTGAGTCTTAATTTAGTCACTATTTAAAAGCTGGAAATGCATGACTGCCTCTATAACGTTCTTCACACCATTTTTTTCCCCTAGTCACAATTTTATTCTACACGCTCAGATTTTAGATCACCCTCTCCTTTAGTGTTCAAGAGCTTCCTCCTCCATCATGAAACTATCCAAACAATTCAGTGATAAGATGATAAGCTTTACAGTTATACAAATTATGTGTACAGGACCTCCAAAATCAGACTGAAAAATGTCAAGTTTTTCAAAGAGAAGTTATTTACTGCCAAAGGAGAGAAGCATTAAGGACAGGGTCTGAGGTGACCCACATGAACAACCCTGTGTACTACTACACTTACTGAAAAGGCAAAGAGTAGAGCTAGTATGTCTTTATTCCTCAGGATGCCCTAGATAGCAGAAAAAGAACCCTTCCCGCCCTTTAGTGAAATACTCTCTCCCTCTCTCCAATGATGTGGACTCCTGACTTCTACAGTCTGTTCTGCTTTGAAACAGTATTCTATAAGTGTCAGCTAAATTAACTTGTAGGAAAATACCCACTTACATTCTACACCCTAGCTAATTTGCTGGCTTTCTATCATGTGCTTTAAAACCTATTTGCTTGCTGCACTATACCTTGAAAGTCTTAAGTCTTCTGCGACAAGAAAGCTTATTTCTAAGAATTTGTTATTCATATGCTATATTCAGATGTACACTCTCTGGCAGACTGTCTGGGTGTGAACTAGGCTCCTCCGTTTACTTGTTGAATATTCCTACTTAAGAGACCAAACTGTATTACATTTTCCCTATCAATAAAATGGGAATAATAGGCTGTATATTCCATCAGGTTTTGTGAAGATTAAATAAATCAATAAGTAATGTAAAATAAATAAGGTACTCAAAAATAGGACTTGACAACAGTTAAATGCTTAATTTTGTGTGCATACCATGGTAACTCAAAACCTGGTCACAGCAGCTTCATTAGTGTAACAGATACAAGTTCTGGATTCCAACCTGGCATGGTGGCACATATCTGTAATCCTATAGACTCAGGAGGCTGATGCAGGAAGATCACAAGTTCAAAACTAGCTGCAGCAACTTAGCGAGACTCTGTCTCAAAATAAAAAATAAAAAGGGCTAAGGGTGTGACTCATTGGTTAAGCGCCCCTGGGTTCAATCCTTGGTACCAAAGAGAGAGAGAGAATGAATGAATGTGTGTGTGTGTTCTGGATTCCACCTACAGCCAGCCAAAGAAACAATCTAATTGGTAAATTATTTGTTAGATATAATTGAATAACTCATTATATATCTAAATAATTTATAGATTATGAAATCATAAATAAAGGTAATTAGAATTACGCTAACCTCTCTTTTCCCCATCTGTCTTTCCTATACTTCCTTGAAAGGAACAAAGCACACTGGTAGATAGGTCAGGAAAACAGAACATCACTTGTAAGGACTTAGAAGATTCTGGACTCAGTGCATATTAACTCAATTAATTCTCACAATGACCCTGGGGGAAAAAAAAAATCTAAGGAATATCCTGGTTGTTGGTGAATTCTTATTTCTTCCATTTTAAGAACAGAAACATGAAAAACCTCCCTGAAGAGTGTTCTGTGGCTGCGTACACACGCTATCCCACCTCTTCTCCACAACTGTGTCTAGTTCTGTAATGCTTTCATTGGGATTCCTTCCCTTTACCACATGCCTTCAAAGTTATATATTTATGTGATTCTCCTTTTAATCAATACAAAACATCCCTCACGTGCATGATGGCTACTTATTCATGTTCTACCCAATCATCTAGTACAGTGCCTGACTATGTGGCATGCACTTAGTATATAGGTGCCACTAAATTTACAACTCAGAAAATGGATGCTGAGGAGATCTCACTAGAGTCACAACACCACAAAAGGAATCTGAAAGGTGGCTTAAATACTCCTCACAAACTCCTCTCACTGTGACATCCTACCTTCTTAAGTCCTATCAATAGATGCTTTTTGACTTTCAAGCCGCTTCACTTAGCATCATAAGCTTGTTTTATCATGGGTATCATTGCAATCCTCAGGAATCAATTAAAACCTTTTCTGGGCACTGAAATTAAATACATTAAACACAATAAAAGAATACAATGCTTATTTGAAATAAAACAAGCTATACTAAAATTATTTTTTAAAACCATAGGTTTTTAGCCAGTTGTGATGCCACATGCCTATAATCTCAACAAATTGGGAGGTTGAGGCAGGTGGATCATAAGTTCAAGGTCAGCCTAGGCAACTTATTGAGATTTTGACTCAAAATTAAATAAATAAATAGTCTGGGGGTTGCAGTTTGGTGGCAGATCACCATGGATTCAGGGTGTTCTTACTGAAACTCTATTACTTTTGAGGAAATATGCTTACCTATACATTACCTTGTAACAAACATGCCAGAACTCTGTTTGGGTATGCCCTCTGTGGAAACTGGAAAGAGAGATCTACTTCACTACAAACTTCTCATGTCATGGAGTATAACCACTGTGTATTAATATTCTTACCACTCACTGTTTCAACCTCATCTGAATACTATTGTGCAAAAATGGGAGGTATTACAGTGTCGGAAATCTTATGTTGATAGCTTCAGTGTAGGATATTATATAACCATCTTCAATAAGAAACTGCACTGTTTTCCAAGGTATAATTAGGACTTTCTTCATGCTATCTTCCCAATGTCCTTCATATTATATGTATGTACTTTCAGCTAAAGATCCAGAAGAAGATATGACATGACAATATAGTTTCTATCATGTTCACAATCACAAATTTCTAAACATGTAAATAAACAACAACCTGTCATATGTCCACATATAAATTAGATCAAATTTTAAGGCTTAATTCCTTGAGACAACTCCATTTATATTCTTTGAATATCAATTTCCTATCACAGCCCTACTTTTGTTGGGTATTTTAGGTTTTTAGCTCACTTGTTCCATATTGAAACATTTATTGAGTAGTCATCATGTTCTCAATAAGGCTCAATCTACTGAAATGAAATCTGCAATTTCTACTTTTATGCAGCTCAGTCTTAAAAGTATGAAATGCAAGTACATCACACACAGAGAGAGAAAAACAGATGGAACATAAGGCAAGCAAAAGATAGAGAAGTATCTCGATGGGGGACGTCATGAAAGGTGATGTTTTATATTCCCCATTATCACAAATAGGTAATCTGTACAGGTAAGGTTCTGATCAGAACTTAAACAAGGAGAGATCACATGGACATCATTTTCTAACCTGGTACCATTATTTAATTATAAGAACTTTCATTACATTTTTAAAAGAACTACAATATATAGAATGCATACATAGAAAATATTCAGCCAAAACTTTTTTCTAACTATATTTTTGCTTCATCAACAAGTTAACTTCCAGTATGTTGGTCTCATTTCAATCATTCAATATTTCACACACATTTACTGAGTATTTTGCAAAAGTGTAGGAAGCTATTCCAGTATCTCCAAAATATTAAAATGAGACAATGTGCTGTGAAATTCAATGAAACTCTATTAGTGTATCATAGACACATGGGTTTATCTTACTGTTTATCAAAAGAGGCAGTTCTGACTCACACACAGCCACCACTATCATTATTTCATAGGTAGCCCTTTTGAAATCTCTTTAACTCCTCCTCTCTATATACCTTGAGTTTTTCTCCACTTTAGTTCGACAACCATCTGACGACCTATATACCCTGCTAAAAGCAGATCTATGCCTTGCAGGCCTAAGGGGTTTGAAAGGCCCCTCTGGTCTTTCAAGATAAATGTCAAACACCTAGGAATGGCATTCAAGACCCCACAAACTATCCTGTTTACTCCTGTATTCTCTATCCCAAATGGATAAAATTATACTCATCTTTCAAGAAGAAAATATAAGGCATTTTCTGAGTCTGACAATCAGAACTGACCAGTTGCTTTCTATGTTTTTATACAGGCCAAAATTATCACATTTAGCATTACCAATAATTATAACTCATTACTAGTAAAAAGGTACGAGTTTCTCAGAATATCAAGCCTTGTCTCTTATCTTTTTAATCTCAAAAAGTTTTAGCACATAACAAAGGCTATTTTTAAAAGTGTGCTAAGAAGAAGTTAAACATTAAACATTTTATCTGGAGGGTGCTAAAGATGTAGCTTAGTGGTATGACTAGCCTTGCAAGCAAAGGTCCTGGGTTCAATTCCTAGAACAGCTGGCAGGGTAGGGGAATCACCTGGAGGCCTTGAGACTGAGAGAAACATCAAGAATTATGCAGCCTAATCTTTTCTTACAAATATGTTACCATATTTCACAATTATAACATTATGTCAAAATACTATATGCTTCTTATTTCAAAATTAACATAAATTTAATGAAAATGTTCGTTACATATAATATACACTCTGATATTTGCTATTTCTTTTTTTTTATTTGCTATTTCTTTTTAAGTGATGGCTGTAACCCACTAAATATTGTCTGTAAAACCCGGTGAAGGTCACAACTCACAATTTGAAAGCACTCACCTACTCCACAGCTTTAAATGAAGTAGAAACCCATAATAGTAGTAGTTCCCAGTGTTCCTAAACTAGATAGTGTTATTATAAGACACTGGTCATACTGCCTTAGTAGCTGATCTGCACATTCTCAATACACAGTTTGTACATCCTATTAATTGGTTCAGTAAGAAACTCGAAGCTTCCATGACATTCAAAGCTCTCTTTTGGGCAAAGCAATAATTCTTCCCAAATCATTTTTACTATCAGTCATAAATTTACTTACAATAATCCATATTAAACATACAACAAAATATATTCAGAATGTCTATCTTTAGCTAATTACACTAGGGGGCACTTAATATTTCTAGACTTCAGGCCTAAGTGCACCTTTCTGAGAAAGTGTGTCACATTCCTGGAATTTCAGAGCTCTGGTTCTTTAATCCATTACCAGTTTGCTACCAAGGGATTATCCTCTTGTTTTCCTTACATTAATTATATATGGAATCCTCAGGCAGAAAATCTGACAGAAAGAATGTAAACGAGCTAAGCAGACACTATTTTAATTAAAAAGAGTACATGCAAATACTTCATTTTGAATAGAAATTCAATAAAGGTCTAAAACTATTTTTATTTGGAAGGCTTTTTGTTTAAATAAAAACCACATGTTAAAAATCTTATTACATACGATTATTAATGCTGAATAAGCAGTCCATATAAAGTTTCCATTGCAAAGGTAATACGCATCTGGGGAATATTTGGGAAGAAAAAAATGTAGAAAATACAAAATTATCTGATATTTAACTCACTCTAAGAAGCTGAACTTTTACTTTTTGGCAAAGAATTATCTGATTACAACCAAATTCAAAAGACTATAATTTGGGTGATATAAAAGGTGTGTAATTATGTAGGTAATTGTAAAGAAAGAACTTCTATATTTTACAACTAAAATGATACACTAAAATACAAATCAGGTACAAACTATTTACAGCTGCTTTCCACAAAAAACGGTAACATTAACTTGTTGCAACCACTCTGCTTTCAAGATCACAAAAGAGTGGTTCTTATTAAATTATTAGTAAGTATTGATTAACAACATTACCCAATAAGATCCATATAATTTTCAGTTAACTGTTGTGTAAGTGAAACTACAGGCTCTGCCTGAATTGTCCTTATTTTAGAATACCATCAGTTTGTGATTGGTTCCATGTACATCTTTATAATAGTAACAGGGCATTCAAATTTGGAAAAAAATAAATTTTATGGAGACCCCAGTCCTTAATTAAATCACAGAATAAGGTTTTGAAGTAGTAAATAATAAATCACAATGAATCTTCAATCTGGTTGTCAAGGAAACTACTTTGCCTCTGCCATAATTGCTGTTATCCCCATCTTGCCCTTTTTGACACCAAGCCTTATCATACATTCTGGTCAGAGACTGAGAAAGGAGCTTTTCTATTCCTCTCAGGCAATCATGTAACATGCATTGAGCTTGTTACATTGACTGAACAGGGCCATGCCACCATACAAATGCTGAATTCAAGGCCTTTCCTTTTCTAACTGCAGGCAGTAATTAACCAGAAAGCAGCAGTATATTCCTATCAAGCCATAGATTTAAAAAAAAAAAAAAAAAACAGGAACCAAGACACCCAGGTAGGTCTTTGCAGCTGTGTTTACATGAAGTTTTTACTAATTTACTAATTTATTATCAGAAGACTTGTTTGTGAACCAGTTATCACTAATGTCTTAAAAGTTAGGCATGATTTATTTTTAAATTCCTGTGCAAATAGAAATGAAACATCAGGTCTGAAAGAACCATGTGTAAAATAAACACAAGTAGTGTCTACATCAAAACATTACATTTAATATTTATAAATTAAGCATTGTAAGTAAACCAGTGCCCAATACATTTTACTAGCTCAACAGTTTTTCTCCAGTTTCCCCTTCATATTTCCTTTTTTAGAAAAATCACTATTATAAACTAAAATTGTGCAATAAATTGACAATTTTAAGTCATTATTTCTGTATACTGCTTCTGTTGTTCTCTATTGCTTTTATTTCCTTGACTTGATTCTCCATTAAAGACATCTGCTTTCCAATAATTCTATTCATTTTTAAAATTACTCCTTTAATTCATTTTATTAATTTTTAACTTTTTTAGATCACTCAATTCTGAAGTTCCTTCTACTCATCAAAACTACTACATAGTATCACACTATAACCAATTTATATTTTTAATTCTATGAGTCTGTATTAAAAATCCAAAGTATCTTCATCAGAACAATGGCCTTCATGCAATGTATTCATTCTTTCTCTTTTATTTGCTTAGGTTCAATGTGGAATCACATACATCCCAGGTTTCTCTAGAGCTGTTCACTTACCTAGCATATTTTTAAGTTTTCTTCCCCATCTATATAGATGGTAACAGTATATCATAAGAGTTTCTGAATGCTATATGAAAGAATGCATATATGGTGCTTAGTTCTGTTCAATGTATGTTAGAAAGCATTCAAGAGTTCTGCTTTTCACATAATTAGCAATTTTTTATTTTTAATTTAAAAATAAAATACCAGGAAATGAACTATATAACTTACAAATAGAGAGTCAAAAAATGTGATAAGACTTCAGTAAGAAAATTCAACAGTATCTTTTAGAAAACCATATTCTATTAACAGATAATTCCAAGGGACAAAGTGGCAAGATTCTTTAAAAATCACTCACCTATACAGGGTTATTCTTATGGACTGGGAAGTGGAAAAAGCCCTTTCCACTGAAAACAGAAAAATTTCTTAAGCATCCTAAACAGTGGCAACTAAAGACTTTCCTCTTAATATGTATAGTGTGTCATTGTAAAGGCTACAGTTCTGATTTCAAAAATACTTAGCACGTGGCTTTTAAAAAGCAAAACCTGAGTTTTGACTAAGCAGGTAAGCAAGGAAAGGAAATACTAGTAAGTTATAAAGAAAGATAGAGTAATAATCATGGGAAATCAGGTAAATTGTTAGCAAAGGAAAAATAATAAAGTAGAGCTGCCTAACACCGAGAAGAGGTGCAACATGAGGTGAGCACTCTGGGAAGCTTTCTGGTTCCTACTGGGTGAAAGTGATCAAGACATAAGAAATCTCATAGTATGAAAGTTATTGCTTAAATATGAGCTTCCCATTTTTATTGTATTTAATACATTGATTCACTTATTCTCTTTCAGAATTAGTAACTACAAAGTGTCTTGAAAATAGGAACAGTAGGAAGGAACTTAAACTTCTTCAAAAAAATATACAGCAAAGCAATACAGTCAAAGCATTATGCACACAGGTGAAGTGAGTGGAACATGATCACAACTGGCCTGTGTTAACTCGATATTTATACTGAATATTGACATCTGATGTTCTTAAAGAGTAGCTTAAAAACAAAACTAAGATATGTTTATAGTGCTTCAAGTAGTATTCAAATAGTGTTAGAATGTTACACATGTTCTCTTATTCGCTGAACTCTCACATATAAAATGCATCATACTGAAAATATACTGTATCACTTCTTAGACTAAAGCAATATATTCTGTAAAAGCCCTTCTCTCCCATTGAAACAAACCATACCTTAAATGGGGAAGTTAATTATGTGCTTTGGTTTCACAAACAAACTGCTGTTGCCAGCTGCATTCTAAATAAGAGTAAATAGAGACAGTTTGGGCTGTCAACAAAAGACATAATTAAGTAGGAAAAATGCTGTCAATAA
This sequence comes from Geosciurus inauris, assembly GCA_004024805.1. NCBI lineage: Eukaryota > Metazoa > Chordata > Mammalia > Rodentia > Sciuridae > Geosciurus > Geosciurus inauris. The sequence goes on along the minus strand of PVHX01000429.1, from coordinate 79,974 downwards.
AACATGGCTACATTTAAAACTCTGGAAAACAAATAGAGCCAACCAGATTTGGACTATATTGTATAGTCGATACATTCTTAACCACTAACTAACTGGGTCAAGGAAGACCAATATAGGAGAAATGTCTTCAAACATAATTTGTGGGGAAGTAAGAATTTGTACTAATGAAGATTAAAACAGGCTGTTTTGTGCCTTCCAAAAGGGAATGAAGCCCCACAGAAAATGGGATGAGGGCCTATTTTTCCAAAGCTACTATTTCTGGATGCATCCAAGAGAATTTCATTCATTACCTACAATGGATACATTAGGTCTTGATTATCCACCGGAATTAGCTGAGTGGGGCTTGTGGAACATCTTATGAACTATGAATACAGATTCAGTTCAGTATTTTTCAGTTTGGAATATATAACAGGTACAAAAGGCATTCAACCTTTCCCTCAGGGGTCCCTTCTGGACCAAAATGTTAACACATGTTTAAATGTTTCTAATTTCTCAACCTGTTTTCACATTGACTGTGTCATTATCCACATAAACAGCTCTGGTTATTTATTTGGTCGTGGTTTGTATAAAATATGATTTTCTACTGTTTTAAAGTGCACGCCTGTAGTCTCAGCAGCTCGGGAGGCTGAGGCAGGAGGATTGCGAGTTTAAAGCAAGCCTCAGCAACAGCAAGGCACTAAGCAATTCAGTGAGAACCTGTCTCTAAATAAAATACAAAATAGGGTTGAGGTGCGGCTCAGTGGTTGAGTGCCCTTAAATTCAACCCCTGGTATCCGTCCCCCACCCCCCAAAAAAGGTTTTTTAAATAAAATTAACTTTTACCCTGATGAAACACACAAAAAAGCATGTGACATTTTTAATTATTAGTAGTATATCTGGCATGAACAAAAACATTCAAAGGATATGCATGAAAGCATTGTCTCCTATTTATAGCAGAAAATTCTAAATACTACAAGGGTTGGTGAAACTAAAAAAACAACCTTTTTTTTAAGCACCAAGTTGCATTTTGGATATGCAAACAATTGTCTCATTTCTAGTTAGAACAACACGTTGTGAATCATCATTTCTCTATCTTCATGTTTTTCCTCAGAAAACTAAAATCGTAAAATTTGTACAGTAACAAACTGTACAAATTTTACATAACCTCAAGGCTTTTGTAGTACCTTATGAAGTAGTAGAAGGGGAAGAAGGTCAGATAAAATGAGGGGAGAGGAGAGTTACTTCCAGCCAACTTACCTCCAGTGAAAGAAAATGGTTAATGAGGAAAAGGAACAGATTAATGAATCAACATAGGGTCCACTGAGCACCATTTAGGCGCCTTACACATTTTCAGGAAGGACTGACGCAGACTTTGGTCTTCACCTTCAATAGTTTGAAGCCCACTGGGTGGGGGCAGGGAGTAAAGAAACAAAAGAAACCCCTCCAGTCCACACAAAGAATATATGTAAGTATATATTCACTTAAGCAGTAGTGAATGTAAATGGTGTAGGTTTGGAAGTTCAGGAAGACTAATGAGAACAGAAGCTGTTACAGATGATGTTTTGAAGGAGGGGAGCTCTTTGTTGTTGTTGTTGTTTTGTTTTGTTTTAAATGGTAGAAATTCACGCTTTCTACAAACCATGTCCAAAAAAATTAAGTTACAGAAGATGTTCTGGAAGGAGGTGAGTTCTTCAGTTAACATTGAAGGATAAACAGGGAACAGACAGTACAACTGCCAGCAGGGAACAGTCTCAAAAGCCAATTGTTTTTTCTTTTTTTAAGTACTATTTGTAACAACTTGAAAATAAAAATGATTTGACTAATTTTTTTTTCCAAATATTAACATGAGCCGGGCACGGTGGCTCACGCTCGTAATCCAGCACTTAGGGAGGCTGAGACAGGAGAATCACGAGTTCAAAGCCAGCCTCAGCAATGGCGAAGCGCTAAGCAACTCAGTGAGACCTTGTCTCTACATAAAACACAAAATAGGGCTGGGGATATGGCTCAGTGGTTGAGTACCCCTGAGTTCAATCCCCAGTACCAAAAAAAAATATATTAACATGAGATTAATACTTACAGGACTCAAGAGTTAATGCCTTATCAAGACTACATATACATAAACATACATACACAGAGAAAGAGTTCTTGTAATCATTATTTTTACTCCCAGATTCACCAATACCCATACCATGTCATAACTAAGTAATTTCACATTTCAGCATATAAACCTATTCATCCCATACTATGCAATATGAGCATTCCAAATAAATACAGAAGAAATGGTGTGGGGAGTAGGGTGAGTAATACCCACTGAATGTATAAGACTCAACAATGTCACCATACTGGTTTAAGTTGGGATTTGAGAGGGTAAGACAAAAAGAACATCTTAAAATTGCTTTCTTGAAAACAAATTCTCAGGAAAGAATTATAGACTGACAATCTAATTTCTATACACATCAGAAAGGGCTCTTTCCTTTCTTTTACTATCAGAAAGAGACATAAAGTCCAACAACTTGAGAGCAAACTCCCCTGACAGATAAAGTATCTGAGGCAAGTAATCTGCTGGGAAGTGTTCCAACAGAGGTTCAAAAAGGATACTGAAATGATCACTCTAAAAAAGGCAACACAGTAGGACAGCACGTTAAGCACAGATAGCTTTTTATGTGACACTGAGTTGTTTTATAGTTGAAAGGAAAGACTTGTTAATTTAAAAAAGCCTGTATCTCTCTCTGGCACTATAATATTTTAATTTATTTTTGAAGAGAAATCAGTTGGAAAGTGACCATCTGCTATTATGTCAGTATTATTCCAACAAAGCTTACTTACATAAATGTTCTCCTTTACTCTACAAAGGGAAACATTAAATGAAAAAAATTAGGGTGGAAAAAGGAAACCAACAATTTGATTCAGTACCATGTAAAATGCCTTTCTCACACCAGGTACTGGAGCACATGCCTGCAATTGCAACGACTCGGGAAGCTGAAGCAGGAGGATCTCAAGTTCAAAACTAGCCTCAGCAACTTGGTGAGACCCTAAGCAACTTATCAAGACCTTGTCTCAACATTAAAAATAAAATAAAATGAAAAGGCCTGATGATGTGGCTCAGTGGTTAAGTGTCTCTGAATTCAATCCCTGGTACAAAGAAAAAAACAAAAACAAACAAAAAAGAAAAAAAATTTTTTCATTCAACGTCAAACTATAGTAATTTTTAAATTCATGCTTTAATTGATAGAATAAACACATTTTCAGAAATCTAATTTCCACACTAAAGGCAAAAAATGTTACAAAGCAAACAAAAATCAAATCTCTTATCAATTCTTCTCATGTAATTTCTTCAACATCTATTCATACATAGCTATATCCCCAAAATAAATATCTTCTAAACATATAATTTAGAAAACACAAGAATAAGTTAGATTTCATAGGTTGCAATATTTTTTTCTTTTTCCTTTTCCTGTTTCTTCCCCTCCTCTCCTATGGTGATAGGTATTGAACCCAGGGTACTCTACCGTTCTACCACTGAGCCACATCCCCAGCCCTCTTTATTTTTTATTTTGAAACAGGATCTTGCTAAATTGCCCAGGCTGGCTTTGAACTTGCCATAAGCCTCTGAAGTCTCTGGGATTACAGGCTTGTACTACCATGTCTGGCTTTTTCATGTAGTTCCGCAACATTTTCCAAAACATATATGCCATCAATATTCTGTGAGTTGATATACTTCCTTATTTACAAATAAATTTTAAAAATGTCAAATCAATTAACATAGATATCTAAACTTTATTATGGTAATTTTTACATACATATAATATGGATCCTATAACAGGTAAATAAACTATGTGCTTAATAAGAAAATACTCTGTGTTGGTTATGTTGTAGGAGGAAAACAAGGCAGGCCTCCACAACAGTCTTCTTGAACCTACGTGATGGTCTTTGAACATAAGAGATTTATTTATTTGTAAAGATACGGCTTCTCTGCATCTCCTGGAAAGCTGATTCGATGATAATGAAACTTCCACCAAATTGTAGTACAATTTTAAGGAATAAGAACAGTAAATGTTCGTTAAAACTACAGAAAGTTCTAATACAATAAAAAAGATTATAGATTTTTAAAAATGTTTTCAGATGTTGATGAACCTTCATTTTATTTATTTATTTATATGTGGTGCTAAGAATCAAACTCAGTGCCTCACACATGCTAGGCATGCACTCTACTACTGGGCCACAACCTTAGCCCCTAGATTTTTATAATAAACATTCCTAATCAGTTTTTGAAAATATGTAAACATGATTTATACAGATTTTTCTTCCCTTTAAATGAGATTAAAGTGTCTGTGTCAAGCCTTACTCATGAGTAACACATCTGGTAAATGTTTTAAATGGTTTTAATTGCTCTTAAGTAGATAAGCTACATTCAATAACTTCTAAGGGCAAAGCATCCAGTAGCATTTACTTATAAATGCCAGTAGCAAAAAAAAAAAAAAAAAAAATCTAAGATCTATGCCTAACCCCACACCCCCAAAAATACCAAGTGTTTTTTACACAAAGTGAGAGACTTAAAGCATGCAAACAAAAAAACTCCACGAATTTTCCTGTACTTTCTGGGCTGAAAGTTTCAATAAAACATTGCTCTAAAAAATAAATGTGATGCATGCTAGATACTTTAGTATTCCAAGTTCTTGTAGTTCAAACTAGGAATTTGTGTCACTCTAGAGTATCTGCATAACTCAAAATACTGAGATAATCTATTGTATCCTTTCATTATTTAACACTTCCAGAGTATCTACTAAACATCAGGCACTGTTCTCAATACTTTACAAACAGTAATTCCTTTAACCTTCCTAAGAGTCATACTTCAATCATCATTTTAAAGATATGTGAAATAAGACAGAGATAAGTGGCCCAAAGGTCATGAACAGGAGAAGCATGATTTATACTGAACCAATCTGGCTTCTGATTTTCTTATTAAGCACCACATAATACCGCCTTAGTTATACCAATTGCAGCAGTAAATTTTGATATAGAGATAAAGTTGAATATTTTTGAGTTGAAACATCAATCTTGAGAAATATTCTATTTTTTATCACCTTAAAATAAGAATGTCTGTCCCCCAAAAAAGACATTGTTAACTTCATTGGCACTTTCAAAAACAAAAGAACTGTTTAAAAGAATGGCTAGAAAGAAAGGAATGAGAATTAAATCTCAATATTTTAGAATGAGAAGCTAGGCAGAGTGGTTAAGAAGAGTATTTTGAAAAAAATAAAAAAATAAAATAAAAATAAAAAAAAAAAAAAGAAGAGTATTTTGCTAATCCTGATTCAGAAAAGGAATTGACTTTCAACTCCACTCCATAGGTAGACCAAGATGCTCATCCCACCCCAGTCCACAGCTTGAGGAAAACTGTGGCTGAAGGTTACTAAAGCTGAGCTTCCACAAGAAGATCTCACTGTATGAAAACCAAAGGCAGGCAAAAAAAAAAAAAAACCAGTCAAATGTTTTAATGATTTTTCTCTCAATCTGAGATTTGAGTTATCCTGATTCTGTCATCAATTCATTGTTCTCCTGAACACAGCATTAATTTATTAACTACTCAATCTTTTTCCTTAAATCAAAAAAGAGAGCTGGGCTACGGATGTAGTTCAGTGTAGAGAACTTTCCTAGCATGTGCAAAATCCTGGATTTAATCCCCAGAGAGAGAGAGAGAGCGCGTGCGAGCGCAGAGCGAGAGCAAGCATGAGCACACACACTGGGTATTACTATCCTCAGAGTCCTTTCTAATGTCTGCAGTCTTTAGCTTAGTCACTCAAGCTAAACAAGCACTTAACAAGTACTTACTGACAGCTAGGTAATTCTACCAGTTAATACATTTTCTGTTAACTGTAAATCTGGGATTTCTTTAGTGATCAAAAAGTCTAATAAAATCAAAGGAAAAAGCAATTTTATAAAACAACTGAATGAATATAAAAGGAAAATATAGTCTAAGAGAATCAATGAAAAGAGTAATTTTATAGAATAATTGAGTATAAAAGGCACATATTGTCAACTTTTGTATATATTAAGAATTTGAAGAAAATAAAATACATACAGATTACAAAATAATGAATATATAAGCCTAAAGACAAATGTTGGGATCCTCAAACATTTTTTTTCATTAATAGAACATATACAAATTATGGTAGAAAAATACATAAAAGATATCCACATACAAGTATCTGCTTTTAAAAAAAAAAATCTCAGAAACCCATTAACAGCATACATTTAAACCAATCTTAATCCTGTTTTTAACCAGGCATTTAAATGTCTACATGGGGGTGAGGGGCTGTACTCATATCATAAAGTTATATGTGGAAAGCATTGCCAATTTAGCTTTTTTAAAAACATGCCAAAATTTAACTCAGATATACTAATTTTTTTATCATTGAAAGACATTAATAAATTGATAATTCTCAAGATCTGATTCTTACTCAAAAGACTTGTTTCATAAGCACTTGATATACAGTATTCTCCTTGTGCAGCTTAAAAAATTGAACTATAGCAAATGCATAATTGATTTATGGAGGGAAAAGTTCCAGTGAAGGACATATTGCTAACCATGCATTAGAAGGGCAGGGTGGAAGAAGATGTGCCTCTCTGGAACATTTAAAAAGCAGTATTACAAAAATGCAAATGCCAGATACAGTGCTGCTCTCCATTTCACAGCAGCTCAGAAGTCACCCAGCAAATCCTAAGCCTTGCTCCAAAAACAACAGCGACAGGACAGACTGTTTTGAGGCCACAGATAAAAGACAGCTCTTTTTTCATTCCACCGTGGGCATGTAAGAAGGGTGCTGAACTTTAAAAAATAAGACTCCACTGTTGTTTCAAATGTAAAAAATGACAAGAATCTAGTTACAGCATGATGCAGTATTAAAATGATTCAAATATATCACAGTTCAAATCCTACATAACAATGGAATTAAATGTGTGATGGAACATAACATACCCAAAATGTTTCTGTCACTCAAAGCAGTCTAAGGATACTTTCATCAAATTTTACTTCATAATTCTGTATTTTGTTAAACAGTAGGCCTGGCTTTTTATTTTCATGTGCATTTTTATCCCATGTCCTTATGAATAACTACTCTCTAACCAGTCATTTTTTCAACGAATCACTGAAAGATAAGTATTACTAGGGAAGTGGGCCGGCAGTTGCTCACTCTGCTTGTCATATCCCTTTAATGCAACTCTGATTTGCCTTTGTTCTGACAGTAGCAAACAGCTGCTTGTAAATGAGCCACCTTCCCTGGGCTGCTTCCCATTATTCCACACTTCTGTTTGACAAGGTCACTTGCTGCAGGGATTTTGGGGAGAACAGTGTGCAGCCTATAGAATTAGTAGTTTAAGACACAGGCAACCCTGCTATTCTTTCTTTTCTTTTGGTAGCACGAGCAAATCAAGACTTTAAAAAAAAAAACCACACACACACCATACACAAGTTTTTTGTTCATGGAAGCACATAACTTTCCCTTAAATCCCCATTCCTTTAAATTTATAGAACACTTGTATAAAAGACTTCATCACAAATACTATTAACAAGTGAATATTAATAAATATTAAGATTTAGCTCCTCTGATGTCTTATAATAAGGTAATTCCTATTGGAAGACAGCAAGTACAGAAATATCATGGGAAACTTGAGGATATGATCCTCTAGCTTTCTCTTGGTTTTAAACTTCATTAAGAAATCAATTTATGGTTAATTTCATTAAGAGAAGTGGGGAATTCCAGGATCAAAAATTTCATAATTACATCCTATGTTGATTTTGTCTGTAATAAACTTTAATATAATTTATAAATTTAAGCCAGTCTAAAACTTATTAAAGTGTTTAATCAATATTCCACCAATTTGCTCTAAATGGTATAACTGATGCTATAAAGTGAGCTTCACCTTTAATTTTCAGCTTGACCTGTGATCTCTGGGAGGGCTTAATGCTACATCATGACAATGTCATACAATTAAAGTTGTTTCCAAAGATGAGAGTGCAGCAGGAGTGAAATGGCAAGTTTTCAATGCCACAGCTGAATTGAGGAGGGCGTGCTGGAGTAGCACCTATCCAAAATGAATCAAATTTTGTCATTTTGAAAGTTTAAAAATGGGAAAAGATTTAGGAATCTTTTTACACATTCTTAGGATAAAACTTCCTTAACGTCACATTGAAATCTTGAGTGAAGCGGTTCTTCACAAAATAATTTATTACTCTTTCAGCTTTCTACCTATAGTCTTTGTAATTTTTTTCTCACCAATATGCAACCATCAGAAAGAATATAAATAGTAAGTTTTAAGACTTTATTAATGCTCAACTAAAATAAAACTGAAATTTATTTCAGCAACTTTGCTACTTTTAAAATGTTTATTTTAAGAATTAGGTATTTCCACATTGAGAGAGACAAAAATAAGAAACAAGTAATTATCATAACTGATCTCATTCTTGATTCAAAGATTATAGTAATAGTCATAGAATATGATATGCAAGTTTTCCAAAAATTTCCTGCTTTCCACCAACTAATATCAAAAGCAAATTGTGTCAGTTCTCACCTCATATGGAAAGAATATACTTTAAAAACTATTTTTACTACCTTAGCTAGGCCAGTGTTAGGTATCTTATAAAGCTACTCCATTTTCTCTAATTCTTAGCCATACACTGATTCATCATTTATGATGCTCAAGTAAAATGAGCTTTCTACATTTCAGTCAGAATTACCTCCTCACTGTCAAAGCACATTTACAAAGTACCATATTTAGAGACATATTAAAACGCAAGAATCATAACTGAATTATATTTGAATTATCCTTTGCTAACAAGTAGTCATGTATTTAAAAAAAATAAAAAGAGGCTAACGGTAATCCTTTATGACAGCCTTCACTTCCACACAAAGATCTGAACACTCTGGCAGTTCACTATTAAGAGTATATAAGACAGAAGATCCTTCAGCTTCATTTATATTCAGAGACAGCACATCTCCAAAACTCATTTACATCTCTCCATTTTCCTTACAGCGTGTTAACAGCAGGTGGTCTGTCCACACCATCTTTTGAAATAGGTAGGTGGCTTAAAATGCCTTTATATTTTAGTCAAGAGCTTGAATTAAAAATAAACTTGAGCTTTAACTTCATCATTTTCTCTCCGAGATGCAATAATACAGAATAAACATAGTACTTAGTTTGCTCTCATATTAATCTACATTCTATACAGCAATTTCATATCATAAATCTGCTCATTTTAATCCTACATGTTCTCCAAAGAGTTAAGCATTATTTAGGTTGCAAAAAGATCTAGTAAGAAACTATGTTTCTGACACTCTTAATTTTATTTACTTTTGCTCGAAACAGACTTTTCAGCATGAACACTAAACACACATTAACACCATCACAACAGGAAGACCACGATTATATTGGCTATGTACCAATCTTTAAACAGGCAAGAAATTATGTATGTAGGTATGTATAAAAATATCTAATGCCCTCTGTTGGTTCAGAAATGATACAAAATAATGAAAAGTAACTTCCAAGGGTATATACTTCCTTTTTACAAAGGATGACAGGAGCCAAAGTGAAATACAGAAGTCCATCAGCACCTGTACTTGATTAAAGTGTGAATAAACAGTCTTTATGAGAGAAATATCAGAGCAAAAAGGTCATACACAACATTCAAATCATCAGCATTAAAAATTCCTTCAAACTAACTATATAAGATTAAAAACACATTTTTTAAAAAATGATAAAATTCTTTAGGAGGAAAGAGGACTCTACTACTTGTTTTTCAGACTAAAAGGAAATTTCTAATGAAGTCTGGCTCCATAACCATGAAAACTTAATTTCAGCAGGTTGTGTTCCAAGTTTTTCATTACAACTGAGGTCTCATCATTTCCTGTGAGACAAAACAGGTAGGAACAAATCAATTTATGCCTTAGTTTTAAAGAAAGCTAAATTTAATTTTTCAACAATCTCTCTGGATCTAGTCACATCTGGTAACAAATTAATACTTTAAAAAAATCAGTTAAGAAATAAGGTAAGAATTATTGAAACATTATGTGAGCTGAGAAAGTTTTATTTTTCACCTTCTGCCAATAATGTAGTCATTTTTGTTTACCATCTGACTAGTCTTATCTTTTTCAAGAGAGAGAGAGATTTCCTAATGCTTTAACTAGGTAACACCTTTAGGTGGAAAAAAGGGTATAAAGTTTAAAAAGCAGTTTGATGTAAATAATACCAACCAATCTAAATGTTAATTTTCACAAATAGAAAAGTAGAAAACTACAAAAATAAATGGTTTTGGTTGTTTCATGCTATGCTAACATATAAATGAATAACATATAGGTAAAACCCACTGTTACTGACATCAATAAAAATCAAACCTTGATCATTACATAATATTCCTTGTCTGCAAAATGGAGTTTATATTCCCCTATCTTAAAAACGATATCGTTTTCTACTATATCATTTTCTACTATACCAAAAATTAGGTATTATGTTCATACCCAATATGTAAAGCTATTATTTAAAAGAAAGATAAAAGGCTTCCCTTTCTATTTTGTTTAACTTTAAAACTGCTCCTTGCAATTTGAAATGTGATTTCCTTTAGTTTTATATTGTGTTAACAAGATAAAGATGTTTCAAGAAATGATAGACAGGAGTAGTTAGTTTTACTTCTTAGTTTCACTTGTCTCTTTAAAGGTAAAAATACAAAGGAATCACTGGATTCCTGTTTTTGGACCAAGTAGATATGCTAAATAAGATTTAAGGAATCTAAGTGTTTAAATTTAGATAATTAGCAGTAAATGAAAGTTTTTGTACAAATATTTGATTTCAAAAAATGTTAGGTTAAGCCGGGTGCAGTGGCGCAAGCCTGTAATCCCAGCACTTAGGGAGGCTGAGACAGGAGAATTGCGAGTTCAAAGCTAGCCTCAGCAACGGTGAGGCACTAAGCAACTCAGTGAGACCCTGTCTCTACATAAAACACAAAATAGGGCTAGGGATGTGGCTCAGTGGTTGAGTGCCCGTGAGTTCAATCTCCAGTACAAAAAAAAAAAAAAAATGTTAGGTTACTTAAAAAAAAAAAACTGTAATAAATTAACCACATTTTTCTCCTCTCATAAATATGTATGAAAAGTTTTATGTGCAGAAACATACACCAATATGTATGAAGATAACTGAATAAAATGGCTGTCTTCAATTTTACACAGATCTCAGAAGTGTTATTAATTGTTTCATAGGGAAATGTACATTTCCTACTTGCTTGATTTTGACATAATATAGTATTCTACTGTTTTGAACATATATTAAGCGTAATATTTTAAAATGTAGCTCAAATGGCCAGCACTTTGTCATACAGAGATCTGAACACTCAGCAAATAGCAAGGAATTAACAAATCTGGCCTCATTAAGATTTGCTTCTAATTTCCCTTTAAAGAAAAAAAAGCTGCTGGGCATGGTGGCGCAAGCCTACAATTCCATCAGGAGGCTGAGGCAGGAGGATCACAAGTTCAAAGCCAGCCTAAGCAAAAGCAAGTTGCTCAGAAACTCAGTGAGACCCCATCTGTAATAAAATACAAAAAAAAAAAAACCTAACAAGTCTACCTAAATAAAAAGAAAGTATATCTAAAGATAATGCATATTACCCAATTTAAGTCACACATTATATTTTATTTTTAAAAACTATTTAATAAATCAATAGTTTCAATGAGTATTTTGACATTCACCATCCTCTACACAGTTACAATTCTTAATCTATAAATTGTGAAGACACTACTTAAAAATTCCAAACTCTACTGTATATTAGGGCCTAATTATCATGACGTTTCCATAGGTCCACGCAGGTATGCTCACCATGGCTGGTCAGCTCTCTGCATAGTGAGCCACTCATTACTCTAAGTTATTTTAAGAGGCAGATTCACCCTTCAATGATGTAACTTCATGACTTGTTCAGTAACGATGTGGCCAATGTTAAGTACATTTCCCGAAGAAAAACACAGCAAGATTATACTCACTGTTAAGAAAATAAACTGATCTGTATAAACCTACACAGAGGTTTAAAGTAATAAAGCAAAGGTTTTCCAACTCTTATTTTTTAAGAAGTGTGTTTAAAAAAAAAAAAAATTGCAGAACTCTGCTCAGGCAATAAGTCTGAAACTTTTGATTCCTGATGGTCTGGCTGCAAACAGACTTGGTAAGTAAAAATGAAAAAAGAGAGAGACTTCTAAAAAGTACAAAGAAAATGATTCATAACTGTACCTCATCAACAATTTGGTCCTCCTCTATCTCAGCCAACAGCACTAACATTTATCCATGTTGTACATCCATAAATTCAAGGCTCAGCCTTGACACATCTCACCTACCTCCAGGTCTGGCTGATTTTAATGTTTTAAGTATCTCTCTAATCCATTTCTTTTTGTCTACCTCTTCTTTAGCAAGATAATCTGCTTATTGACCCCTGATTTCGCTGCTCTCTTAGCATCCTTTCAAATCTTCTACATATGCCTTCTAGTTTCACCCCTCCCCCTTCCCAAATATTCTATCCTTATCACAACCATAATGACCTCTCCAGTCTGATCAGAACAACCTCCTGATTACTACCAGATCTTAAGACACAGATGAAAATCCCAAACAAAAGCCACACTGTCTCATTTGGTTTGATCTAAGTTCTCCAAACCCACCAGTTGCATTTCAGGGTGAGTAATCAGTCAAATGTATCATGCACCATTCGGTTAGCTGAGCCCCCTCGCCCCAATATGATCAAATATCCACTTCCATCATATTCCCCATCTTTTGTTTTTTAAGTACTGAGGACTGAACTCAGGGGCACTCGACCACTGAGCCACATTCCAAGCCCTATTTTGTGTTTTATGTAGAGACAGGGTCTCATTGAGTTAGTTAGCGCATTGCCCTTGCTGAGGCTGGCTTAGAACTTGCGATTCTCCTGTCACTGGAATATAAGCCACTGCGCCTGGCTTATATTCTCCACCTTTTTAATAAATATTGACTATTTTAAAAAGCACTTTAAACAAAGACAGTATTCTTGTTCACATGGAGCCAGAATTCTATTGCAAATAACAGCCCCCCTTCCACTGTGGGGGAAAATGTAAAATAGGTAAACAGCTCATGGTTGTAAAAGTACTAATAAGGAAACAAAGTTAACAAGGTATTATATGCCTGCATGCTGTAAAGGGGAGAGATGTTTTAGTTGAGCTTCTCTGAGATAGACATATACCAATCTAAACAACCACAAAAAGTACTCATAAGAAGAGGAGGAGAAAATTCAAAGAAAGAAGCTATGGACATATAAAGGCCCTCATGTTTGGAGGAACTAAACAAAGACCAACACGCCTGAAGTCAAGGGTTCCCCAAGATAAGAATCTCCACAGCAAGCTGGAAAGGGCGCAGGAGCTGAGTCCCTTAGGGATTTGTACCAACGGAGGCCACTGAGGGGTTGTCTTAGGAAAATGATCCCATCTGTATTTCACAAAGTCCATTTCTGTTCAGAAGTAAAGAATGTATACAGAACGAAGGGGAAAGGATAAAGTGCTCCTGCAGCAAGCAGCTGCCCTTACAGAACACAACACAGTTGCAATTAGTTAATGCCTGTCTGAGCTCTACCAGGGCGAGAACTGGGGGATATTCAACAATTACCAGCAAGTTCTACCACAATGCCTAGCATGTGAAAGTGATACAGAGGAACATTACCAATGCAACACTTAAAACTTATATTAAAAAAAAAGCTAATACTTTTTATAACACATAAACCTCTTTAAAGTGGGGCTTCTACTATTAAGTGGATTCTAGGGGTAAACTTTTGTGTCTATATTAACCTACTTATTTATCTGGGAAAAGGTGTCCAGTTTTTATTAAGAACATAAGGTTTATAAGCTACAAAATGATAAGATCCCCTAAAGCTAGAAGATTGGGTTATCACTGGACATAAAGCAAAAAACAAATAAATGAAGAAGCAAAAACCCAACATAGGACAGGAATGAAAAACCTAAGTTTTCCATAGAGGGATAACAACATCTAATTATTCACTCAAATGAAGGAGAAATACCATACGGATTAAACATTTTTTACATTACTTAAGTATTTGGTTTGCCTTTATAATTGTATTTCACTTAGTATTTAGTATTAGCAATTGCCAGTAAGCAAAAGCAGTTTACAAATATACTTTTTTTTAATCCAGTGTTTGTGGATAAGAATTAAACTACAGATAATCAAGTATTATTTTACAGTCACTTAACTAAAATAGCTGCTTTAAAGGATAAAATTAAATACAAAATTCACATCAAACACAATATTATGTTTTCTCTCATGTATCAGCAGACCTACCTTCTACTCTGACCTTCTGATAAAAATCTAAAAAGAGCCACATGGCACAAACCATGAGCACATAGCAAAGGAAGTCAAAAGTACCCCAAGGAAGAAGTTTGGTTTGTTTTTACAGCCACTCAAAACACCACTTCACTCTTCCCGTGGGGTTCAGTGAAAAGTCTACCTTTTCCAATGACAATGCTACCTTGATAGCAAAACATTACATACAGTTGACTTTGTTGGTTGTTGGGAAGCAGACATTTCAAAACACTGAGATTTTAGTAATCATCAAACACTAATTTCTAACAGGAATTTATTGCCCCAAATCAAGTAAAATTCATTGGATTTTTTCTTCTACCCTAAGTTTAAAAGTAACCACTATTTTACATAAAACATTTCAATTTCTTCACAAATTCAGGAACATATACAGTTTTTAAATAACTGTATACTTCATTTGTAGTCAACAATAATAATTTATATTCTAGCAATGAAGGATTTACTTGCCACATAATTCTGTGCTTCAAGCTCACCCTTGGTTAATGTTTGTTAAGAATCACACATAAGAATCCCATGTATGTAAGAGACAAGGATCTGAGAGTATTTTATGCACGCACACAAACACATTCTAAATTATCAGAGATTCTTTTGTTCAAGAAACACAATCAAGTTAATAACTATCATTAAGATATATGCTTGCAGAGTGAATCGTAAGTAGATAATGACAAATTACCTTGTATTTTACAAAATACAAGTGCAGGATTCCAATTGTCTTATGTAAGTAAAGCTGTTTCAAAAGAATTGCCAACTTCAGGCAAAGTTATACGCAACTTACTTCTTTAAAACTACTTTTCATGGTAACAATAACAACTCCAAGTTAAAACTGAAATGCAGTTTAAATTATTTCTCTTAAATGTTTTTTTAAAAAAATAAGACTTATTTATTTCTTAAAAAAGAGTCGTAATTTTCAAAGTTGGATTTTTTTCAGTGAATCAATGGTTACACAATGCTGTAATGTGTTAAGTACTATTCTGTGAAACAAAATTGGAACCAAAAACAGAAAAAACAGATTCCTGTCCTCATAAAGCTTATACATAGAGAGAGACATACAATTAAAGTATTTAGATAGTGAAAACTATAAAGAAAATAAGTAGGATGATGAAACCTGGGAGGTGCTTTCCATTAGATGGCTATGAAAAGCCTCTCTGGGGGTTGACATTAATTAGAGCCAAGATCTAAGGATGAGCAAAAGTCAGTAAGGCGACAAACCGAGGGATGAGTTCCAGACCCAAAAAAACATCTGACATGTTCCAGAACAGAAAGAAGGCAAGAGCATGAATTGTTGTTTCTTTCCTATTCTGTGAAGAACAGTACAGCTTAGCAGTAAGACCATGAACTCAAGGAGCTGAATTGGATCTAAATCTCAGCTCTGTGAACTAAAAAGTTAGGTGTTCTTGGGCACCAGTTAATACATTTTAGCCCCTTTTACCCTAATCTATATAATGGAGAAAATAACATCCCTTATCTTAAGGGCTATTAGCATTAAAAATCTTCAGCACACACACAAAAAAATGAAGAATTCCTTCCTTCTAAAACTGATGTCATTCACCTTTTTAAACATTAAGAAGGAATTTTTTTTCCTTTTAAAATTTTACAATCTATGCAGAACATTTTCGACAAAATTACTGCAAGCAAAATTTTCAATGCCACAAACTTTCATGGAAAGTAATGATGTAAACCCTCTCCCCTTCTCTTTGGGATGATGAACTGTCTCTATGGGAGTTGTGTTCTCTGTATTGTCTATGGAGCATTCAGCAAAGGTTACTAACAAAAGGCCACTTTACTTCCCTGGCATCTCTCAGGAGAAATGTGCCACTGGCTCAAAGCTAGTTGACTCAAAAATACTACTAATCTCACATTGGAGAAAACATAATCAGGTGAGAAGAATTGGAGACTACTTCCATGTCTCAGAACAGGTAGTTCCTGATCTTCCTAAGGTGAATGAGGAAGAGTAGGGGGAGAAGTAAATTGTCATCTTCAAAGTAAAAATTGTGTGACCATTCCATATTCCCCTGCCAAAAAAAAAACACTAGTTGCAGTGTAGTGAAAGCTCTATGACTTTTATTAGATTAGTATTAGTACTTTTAATCATATTTATCTTTTATATCAATAAAGCCTGACTACAGGGGGCTGCGGTTGTGGCTCAGTGGCAGGGCACCTGCCTAGCATGTGTGAGGCACTGGGTTCGATTCTCAGCACCACATATAAATAAATAAAATAAAGTCTATCAACAACTAATAAATTATTTAAAAAAAAAAAAGACTGACTATAGGATTTCAAACAGCTCATTCAACAACTCTCAATATTGAAAATTCTGGCCACAGTCACAACTGCATTTGTCAACAGCTAAAATTAGATAAAATCTTAGGAAAGCGAAGTAAGTTACAGTTTTAAAATATTGAACGAAAGTTGAAAGACACTAGAACACTTCTGGCTAACTTACTCTTACTATCTCTTTCAAAGAGTAAAGCCTGTTGGTTTAGAGTACATAATCAGTAAAGAAAAAGGAGATACTAATGCACGTGGACAATACTATCTGAATAACAGTATATTGGAAAACTTGATTTTAGAAATAAAGCAAAACGGCCAATCAAATCCAAAGCAATGGAGAAATCCCATTTTCCTCCTTCACTATAAATACATTTAGTGTTTGAAGCTCTCATATTATCAAATATGTAAATAAGGTTAACTGTCAAATTTAATAGAATCTGTGAAATAATCATGGAACTTTCAAATAATTCTACCCTTATCAAATGTCATTGGTCAATTCATTCTCTGATGAACTATTTTGCACATGTCAATGATAGCTATTTCAGTCAAAGGGGTGGGGAGGTCCTCACTAAATATGCACGTATTTGCCAAGGGATGTGCTGATTTCAAACAAATGAGGTGGCACTTAATTCCCCAGACAACAAAACCTTCATGTTTGACAAGTTGTGAGGTTCACACCGAGCACCTTATTTAAAGAAGGATATACAGAATTAAGCCATGAAATATACTTGACAACTTACTATTTAGGAAACTTATGATTGCTGCCATGTCATTGACTCATATCTATAGCTAAAGAGTGCAGAGTACAGGGTACTGCTAGGATGTAGCTCACTGATAAGAGTGCTTGCCTAATATGCAAGAGGCCTTGTGTTCAACCCCCAGCATTGCAAAAAAAAAAATGAGTGCATGGTAAAGTATAAAAAATAAAAATCTAGCTGGGCGCGGTGGTACACACCTGTTATCCTAGCACTTTGGGAGAATGAGACAGGAGAATCATGAGTTCAAAGTCAGCCTCAGCAACAGCAAGGCACTAAGCAACTCAGACCCTGTCTCTACATAAAACACAAAATGAGTCTGGGGATGTGGCTCCGTGGTTGAGTGTCCCTGAGTTCAAACCCGGGTACCAAAAAAAAAAAACCTGAAATGTTAAAAATTGAATATTGTTTTCATAGGTCTTTTAATGACTTATAATAAAGAAAAACTGAATTCTAGCATTTTTAGTTCTTTCTCCATATTAGATTACTACTTTTATCCAAAACTTTTAATTATTTCATAATTTTATTCCTATAAGCACTTAAAATTGCTTAAAAAAAATCTACAGCTCTTCAGATTAATTCTTGGTACAAAGGATCTACAAGAATCTAAGTGATTTAATACTTTTTAAATATCATTTAATAAGTTTGGGTCAAATGTATTGACTTCTAATCTTTTCAGACAACTACATTATTCTTTCCTAAAACTAAATAGATTTAATTCAACTACCAATCTTTGTATGTGAAAAAAAAAAAAAACATGCTTTTTTATTCTGTAGCAGGCTGTCTCTCCGTGATACCCAGTTTCTTGGGTTTAATTGGCCCCAATGTAAACAATTAAATCTGAGTTTATACTAAATCAAACTTAAATAGCAGGAAGAGATTGAGGCCTCCCATCCATCTGCTGCTTTCACATCTGCTCACTTTCAGCAACCCACTTTCACAACCCACTTCCAGCAACCCACTTTCAGCAACCAAAGTACCTTCACAGCAGGAAACCACTGTTGTTTAGGGCAGTATCACATTCCTCAAATTTGGAATCTGGGGTAGTGCAGCAAAAAGATTCAAGGGGATGGCTCATTAAGGATCCATCTCCCAGGGAACTCATCAATGAAGATAATGTGAAAACAATATGCTCAGGTCAGTCTCTGGTCAGGCATGGTGCTCATGCCTTTAATCCTAGCAACTCCTGAGACTGAGGCGAGACGATACTAATTTCCAGGCCAGTCTGGGCAACTTGGCTAGATCCTGTCACAAAATATAGGACTAGGGATGTAGCTCAGAGGTACAGGGCTATTGGGTTCAACCTCCAATACCATCCAAAAAAAAAAAATTTGATTTCCATCTTAGTGTGTGTATGTGTCTCTCTTTTAATACTTTGATAACTATGATACCATGGTGACTCCACATTATAATCTGGTATTTCACCAGGCTTACTTTCTTTTCCCTTAAACTACAAATGTTGCTAGGTTTAACTTTGGCAAATGAAATAAAATCTCAGAGTAAATTTCTTCTTTTATAAATCATCTTTTGCCATATTCCATGACAAAAGAACATATAAACAGATTGGTCTAAATAAGGAAAAAACACACTTTCTATAGTCTCCTGTAGCAAAATAACACATGACAAAAATGCCCAAGGTCTAAACCAAACACATTCATGCTATTTGTCAATAAAGAACTACATCAAATGTTAAAAACAGTTTAGAAGTGATGCTGTCAGAATCAAGGAAATACAGAATTTCTCTGTATATAGCTTATAAGACTGAGCAGCAACACCTTTAACCCAGAACCTGCCATAACATTCTGACAGCTCCTATCAAGTGGTAGATGAGTTCTTAAGTTGATTTAATCTTACTGAAATCATTACAACTGTTGAAAAACTGTGATAAAATACTTTGATGCTTTTATCATCCTACTACAATGTCAGTAAAACATGCACATATCCTAAATTAATGAGGATATATAAGGAAAATGATCAAAACCCACCAATTAGATTTCTATACATCAGTGATGAGTCCTCTGAAAGAGAAATCAGGAAAACTACTCCATTCACAATAGCCTCAAAAAAAAAAAATACTTGGGAATCAATCTAACAAGAGAGGTGAAAGACCTCTACAATGAAAACTACAGGACACTAAAGAAATAAATTGAAGACCTTGGAAGATGGAAAGATCTCCCATGTTCTTCTTGGATAGGCAGAATCAATATTGACAAAATGGCTATACTACCCAAAGCATTATACAGATTCAATGTGATCCCAATTAAAATCCTTATAGAAATAGAAAAAGCAATCATGAAATTCATTTGGAAAAATAAGAGACCCAGAGTAGCCAAAGCAATCCCTAATAAGAAGAGAGAAGCAGGAGGCATCACAATACCAGACCTTAAATTATACTACAAAGCTATAGTAACAAAAATGGCATGGTATTGGCACCAAAATAGACACACAGACCAATGGTACAGAATATAAGACACAGAGACTAACCCACATAAATACAGTTATCTTATACTAGACAAAGGTGCCAAAAACATACACTGGAGAAAAGATAGCCTCTTCAGCCGGGCATGGTGGCGCACACCTATAATCCCAGCACTTTGGGAGGCTGAGACAGGAGAATCGCCAGTTCAAAGCCAGCCTCAGCAACAGCGAGGCACTAAGCAACTCAGTGAGACCCTGTCTCTACAAAAAACACAAAATAAGGCTGGGGATTTGGCTCAGTGGTCAAGTGTCCCAGAGTTCAATCTCTGGTACCACCAAAAAATATTGAATCATCAGGCTGGAATTGTGGCTCAGTGGTAGAATGCTTGCCTCGCATGTGTGAGGCACTGAATTTGATCCTCAGCACCACATAAAAATAAATAAAATAAAGATATTGTGTCCATCAGCAACTAAAAAATATATTTTAAAAAAATTGAATCATGTGCTTATGGTTACATAAATTGTATTAACTACAAAAGTAGTAAACATTTACAAAACAAGAACTCAAATCTTGAATTCCTAGAAAGTATTTTTTTCCCAAAGCACCTCTTATCCACATTACCATGGGAAGTGACTGAACTCAGACAACATAAACTGTAATGCTTGCTACAGAGACTGATCACTGTAATGTACACATGCTCTTCTACTGTGCTATACCTTCAGTCCACAAATGTGTCTTAAAATTTTTCCTCATTATTCCTGTAACTTTTTAAAGTTATAGTCATAAGCCAAGCACGGTGGCACATGTCTGTAATCCCAGCACTTTGGTAGGCTGAGACTGGCCTCAGCAATGGTGAGGCACTAAGCGACTCAGTGAGACCCTGTCTCTACATAAAATACAATACAGAGCTGGGATGTGGCTCAGTGGTCAAGTATCTCTGAGTTCAATTCCCGGAGAAATAAATAAATAAATAAAATTTAAAAATAAAGTTATAGTCATATACCAAGAACCCAAAAACTGGGGCAGGTGTTGTAGCTCAGTGGTAGAGCACTTGCCTAGCACAGGTGAGACACTGGATTCAATCTTCAACATCACATAAAAATAAATAAACAAAATAAAGGTATTGTGTCCGTCTACTAAAAAAATATTAAGAAAAAAAAAAAAAAAAGAACCCAGAAAGTTAAAATTAAAAAGTGGCACTTTCAAATCACAAGGTCATCATTCAAATGTATATTTACCATTAGGAACGAAAGAATGTCTGCATACAAGCTGTGTATGGTGAACTTAGGGGACGAAGAAACAGGTATTATGTGGAAATTGCCACCAGAAGGAACCATCTGTGAGCCGATAAAAGGTTTTTCTAACATTTATATTTTTGCAATGTCAAAATATCTAGTTGATGTAGTTAAAAAAGAAAAGTTAAATAAGAATTCTTAACCAGAGACAAAAGCATATGCTGAATGCTGCATCTTCTACTGTCTCAATAGCTGTCTGGTGTCAAGTAGACCTAGCTGGATGTGAACAGTGCTTGTATATTTATGAACTTTTTAAAGTCATTTCCTTTAGCCAGGTGCAGTGGTGCAAGCCTACAATCCCAGCACTTTGGGAGGCTGAGACAGGAGAATCGCGAGTTCAAACCCGGCCTCAGCAAAGGCGAGGCACTAAGCAACTCAGTGAGACCCTGTCTCTACATAAAACACAAAATAGGGCTGGAGATGTGGCTCAGTGGTCAAGTGTCCCTGAGTTCAATCTCCAGTACCAAAAAAAAAAAAAAAAAGTCATTTCCTTTTACATATATGCATCAATTTTTAAATCACTGGGTGGATAAATCATAGTACGGTATACACATCTATAAATATTCCAAAGCTAAAAATAAAGATAGATACTCCTAACCTGGCATGATGGTGCATATGTGTCATCCCAGTAGCTCAGGAGGCTGAGGAAGGAGGAACAAAGCCAGCCTCAGCAAAAGTGAGGTGCTAAGCAGCACAGTGAGACCCTGTTTCCAAATAAAATACAAAATAGGGCTGGGGATATGTCTTGGGTTGACTGCCCCTGAGTTCAATCCTCAGTACAAAAAAAAAAAAAAAAGGATATTCCTTATTATACAAATTAAAGAACATTGTGCTAGATTGTCCTTGGGATGAACGAATTTTATCCCTGTGTCTCTTCATGTGTATTTAACTCTACCAATGTCACCTAATTGTGCCTAAGTTACCTCAGCTACAAAATTAATAGTATAAGCCTCACAGATCTCCTGGAAGCACCACACCTAATACAGTGCCTGATACCTGGAAAGAGTTCCATGAAGGGCAGCCAGTTGTTTTTAGATTTAAATACAAAGTGCAATTTAGAGACCATTAAAATGTAGACATTTCTGAATACTTGTAATAAAAGTTTTCCAAAATGTTATGGTTTGGATGAGATGCCCCCCCAAAAAAAACTCATGCAGGAATGCTCACAAATTAATCTGTTTGTGGGATTAATAACCTGAATAGATTACTGGGTGATGACTGTAGTGACCTGAGGAGGGGCTGCAGGAAAGAGGTCACTCACTGGGCACACACCCTTGGAGATCTTATTTTGTACTTGGCTCCTCCCGCTCTTTCTCTACTTCTTGACTGTCCTAAGTTGAGCAGCTTTCCTCCTCCATGTTCTTCCGCCATGAGGCACTACCATCACCCAGAGCAATGGAGTAGACCAAACATGGACTGAACCTCTGAAACCATGACCCTAAATAAACTTTTCTTCCTGTAATGTTCTTATCAGATATTTTGGTCAAAGTGACAAAAAGCTGACTAACCCACAAACTTTACTCATGTTTATTTTTTAACAAAGCAAGCCTCATGGTAAATGCATATTATGCATTTTGGAAGATTAAGACTCTAAAATTACTTTTTTAAAAAAATATATATATTTTTTAGTTGTAGATGGATGCTGTATCTTTATTTTATTTATTTATTTGTATGTGGTGCTGAGGATCGAACCCAGTGACTCACACATGCAAGGCAAGCGCTCTACCACTGAGCCCCAGCCCCAGCCCCTCTAAAATTACTTTTAATTCTGTAATTATGTATACCTCACTGACAAGTTTGTCTGTCTCTGCATATTACTATTATATATTTTTTAGTTGTAGGTGGACAGCATGCCTTTATTATATTTGTTTATCTTTTTTATCTGGTGCTAAAGATCGAACCCAGTGCCTCACATGTGCTAGGCAAACGCTCTGCCACTGAACCACAGCCTTAACCACTATTATATTTTTAATGGTAAAAACCTCATTAAACTGATCTCATAAATGATCCATCAAGTCTGCTTCTTTTTTCATTTCTTATCTTGGTAAGTTCATGATCCACCTTAACTCCTGGCATATATCACCCATCATACCTAGATAGAAATCATTTCTGTCAACACTGAATTCATTCTTACTCAAATGCTCTGCTTACAGGGCAAAGCTAGACTGAATTTGAGAGCCTACCAACAACAAGACACACACAGTTGGTTAAAAACAACATGATCTTTGACAAAGAAGTCTATAAGGCTGGGAATGGTGGCTCATGTTTGCAATCCCAGCACCTTGAGAGGCTGAGGCAGGAGGATTCCAAGTTTAAGGCAATCCTCAGCAATTTTGTGAGGCCCTAAGCAACTTAGTGAGACCCTGTCTCAAAATGAAAACAAAAAGGGCTAGGGATATAGCACCACTGGGCTCAGTCCTGGTGAAGGAAGGAAAGAAGGGAAGGGATGGAGGAAAAGGTAGGCCCATGTGTTTCTTTTTCTCTAGAACTTTTTTCTTTTCTTTTCTTTCTTTTTGGTGATGGGATGGAAACCAGGGCCTCATGGTTACTAGGAAAGTGCTCTATCTCTGGGCTACATGCCAAGCCCTCTCCAGAACTTTAACTGGAAAATTTGGGGCAATTCCAGAATTACAGCAAGAGCTAAAGCTGACAGGAGGCACGAACCTGGGTGGAGTACACTAGAAATCATACTAAAACAAAACTAAGGAGAAGAGGGACTTTAAAAGAAGGGGCAGAGGACAGCTAGTTGGTGGCAGGAAGGAGTAGGTGAATACAAAGAGACATGGGCCAAATAACCAAGCAAGTAAAGAGAGCTCAGGTTTGGGATCCCTGCTAGATGTTACCAGTTTCCACTTACCTTCCAAACTCTGCAAGGGCCTCAGGAAATATGACTCTCTCAGTCCAGGGGAGTTCTGTTTACTTTATTCCCAAACAACCATTACTATCTGTTTCTTATCACCAAAAAATGAGTAAATCATCATTTCTCTCATCAGAGATTTACCAAATCCCATCAATATACTACTGATATCTCAACAATTCATTCCTTTTTATCTAGTCTCACTGTAATTTTTTTCTTATCTCTCATTTTTTTCTCCCCTGGATTATTGCTATAGTCTTATTTAGAAAAAGATCATAAATACACAGAAAACGGGATACATTCAGCTCACCAGTATGTTTTATTTTCCCCTCAGTGTCTGAATTTGTTTTGAGCTAGTTGCCAACATTCCAACATACAAAGGCAGAATATTCAAACCCAATTTCTGACTTTCCTTGGGGGGAAAAGAAAGTCATCTCACTTAACAACATATACTGAAAAAAACAACTATAAAATAATGACAAAAAAAAATCCGAAAGACAAAAAGCATCTGCCTACTTTAGAAAAGCATTCACTTTCCAGTTTTCTTTCATTTCTTCACATCCTTCCTCTTCATTTGTTTATGTTAAATGCCTGATCCCTCAGAATCTGAGCCCCAAACCAAGTGAATATTTCTGGAATAAAAATTGATATTCACTTTTGAAATTACTCTCTTTTGAAATATGTTATGTCACCTAATATGGTAAAGTTCTAACTCTTCCACAAGACATACATAGTCCTCTGTGATTTGGCTCTAATTTCATCCTGTGCCACCTCACCTCACCTTGAACACACAATGAACATCTTGCAATCCACATTTTTAGAGGCAATATTTTTTGCACCTTACACTTCCTCTCCTGGAATGTCTTTCTCATTCTCTTTTAGATAGCCACGTCTTGCTGGTTGAGACAGCTCTGCTGTTTCAGTTTCAGCTGGATGTACCACTTAGGCAGCTCTCCATAGTTCCCTTATAGGTGCTAGAACATACACTAGTACCATAACCAGTAAGATCCTTAAAGTTAAGAACTATGTCTAGTTCACAGCACAGTCTGGGCCAGTGGCAAATGCTAGATAATTACTGATGAATACATGTTTAAACACTTCTAAAAATCAACAACTCTAAAAGATAGGTATTTTAGCAATTTTATGATAAGTAAGAAAACACGAACTCAAGTAACTTGCACAAGTTCACATAGTTGGTAAATAAACAGTCAGAATTTGAACCATAGGACTTTACAGCAAAACTTGCTGCCTTTGAATAGGTAGCTTTTGTTGTTCCCATGAAAAACCTGTGTAAATAGAATTTCACCGTAGGTATGTCTGAGGAAGGAAACAAAGATAGTCAATACAAAGACAATAATGCCTAATCCTAAATCTTGTGAAATGTTCTGCTATATCACAGAAATGTGCTCAGTTGTAAAAATGCTAGCACAACTTCCAGGGACCAAGGAAAAAGAAAACTCATAAAAACCTTCATATTCTGAGCACTTAATACTTCATTATCTTACCATAAAGCAAGGATTAGAAAAAAAGAAAACAAAAATGCAATCTTTAATGGAAAATGTATTAAGAAAACTCACTGTCCACAAGATAGGCAAAAAATGGACCATAAATTATTGACGAAAAATATTTATGATAGTTAAGAATACATGATTAAGAGAACTAATTAAAGGATAATTCTGTGATCCAAGTTCTTAAATTACAAGAATAGTAATAGATAGAAATGCTTCAAACACAAATTAATTTGAGCAGTATTTAGCAACAGCTTATGATATAGAGAATAAAATCCTAAACTTTGTTTTCAAACATTTTATTTCTACATTACAAAGGAATTTTTTGGAGAAGAAAATGACAGACCAAAAAACAAAACCCTAACAATTATATATAATGTAGCATTAAATTTCTCCAGGTTGATCAAAAAATATGAACAAAAATTAATCTTCAATATTCCTTTACTAATACTTGATTTTTTTAACAATCTTTGAAAATGTCATTACTTATCCACACAGCTTATAAATCAATGTGTGTGTGTGTGTGTGTGTGTGTGTGTGTGTGTGTGTGGTTTTTTTTAAATTTTTTACTCAAACATAAAGCCTAATTAAATGGTCTAGTTTTCTTAAAAACCAACTCCCACTTTTTGCCTTCAACAGTATCTCTGGGCCAACAAATACTGCCAATTATTATTCTCAATACAAAAGAGAGTAAAACTCCTGAAAGCAGTAATCTTTCCACACAGGTGGATATAGAAGTTTTGAGTGTTCTATGTGGCATTCTCTTACCACATAAGCACCTGCAGTCTCTTACACTGTCCTGCTGGGCATTCCTAAGAACACCTGGGCAAGCCATTTACTCAAAGAACTAGACACTGGAAGAGATGAGAGATAATTAGCAAATAAAACTATTCCTAGCCTCTCTCGACATTTGTGCAGAACCAAGCTCCACCTGGTGAAGGGAACTGCTAGATGTGATAATTCCAATTTACACATTCAGCACAACATTCTGTCCGCCTGTCAATTTGAAACAGTTTCCTATTCAGTGATAACAGATACCCCAAAAGAATGCAGTGTCGAAGTGCTGACACGAATATTTTATGCACCAGCTAGACTAGACCCTCTCTTCTGGACCAGCTGCATCTGCCTTCTTCACTCTTGGAATGGACTAACAGTATAATTTTTTTTCTACTATACCAAAAAAAATATTTTTTATTATAGGGTAAATTTAAAATACCATATCTTCATGTAGAATGACTATTAATAAAGCACAGTTTAAAAGATACCAAAAAAGTTTTTTAAAAAATAAAGTTTCACTGTGTTGGGATATCTGTATTTAGTGCAATATTTCTCAGCTGGCCATGAAAGTATGTATATATTTTTACTAAATACAGAATTTGCTAACTTTTTTTTCTAAGTTAACAGAAAATGAGAAGATAAGCAAGCATAAAAGATACACAGAGTCCGCATGGTAAATCAGACAAAATTTGCAAATGCTAAATAAAGACAGAAAACAGAATATTTTACTCAAATTTATGGAGACTTATTTTCCTCCATATATTTTCATATGACCATTTTTTGAAAAAGTTTTATGAAAGGACAATTAAGTCAACATTATATTCAGACAATTATATTTCTTAGAATACTTTCATGTTCCCTTCATATTCAAATGACAAATATATAAACTATGCTTATATAGTAGTACTATTTCTTTCTACATATATACCAAATTATATTCATAAATAGCTCCCCCCACAATAAGCTACACCATTCACTCTCCAAGTAGTTACCTACATGATTCATTTGTTCTAATGAAGCAGTAACATTCCTCTTGAATTTGTCTTATGAAATAGCAATATATTCTTTTTAGTTAATTTCAATGGTGCCAAGCTTTCATTTTAAGAATTAACTTTCTAAAATAAATATAAGCCTTTCAGGAAAGTGTGATAAAAACAATGTTCTGATCCGAGAGATCACATTATTATTATAAAACAAGAATAATAAACTATTAAATGTGAGGATAAGAAATCTGTATTTCTAGAACCTTAAATAAATGATAAACATATCAATGAAAAAGTGAGTTTTCTGAGAAAATCTTTTAGTACGAAATTATGTAAAGGTAGAATTTACTTACTGATAGTGCAGAATATAATAATTTCTAACCCACAATTCTAGGTTAAATGTTTTCTTCTTCAAAGTTAATGAATATAAAAGTACATCCTATATTATACTCTGAATTTACATTAATTTCCACTAAACATAGAATTTACTTATTTTCTAATTTAGATAAAGACATAATATGGTAAATCAAACCTATTTGCAAATGTTAAATAGAGAATAAGAAATTCTGACTGACTACACATATATTCAAACATATACATAAACATACACGTGTGTACATACATGTAGATTTCAATGGCATGAAGATTTCTCCCAGCAATTTTAATATCAGAAGCTGTAAGTAAATCTTTTAATGTTAACAGTAGTCACTAAGAACATAATAAAAAATAATATATTTTCATGTATGGTAAGTCTACGTAAGATATAATAAAATACAACTAGTTATTAAGAGGATAAAATTTCCTCCTCACACTTAAGTTTCAATCACAGAGAAGGATTTTCTAGTCACTAAATGAAGGAATTCAGAGGATAAGATCATGAGAGTTTTCTAAATAACTAGAGATACATTCATTATTAAGCATTTTTAAACTAATACGTTCATAATTACTTATCTTCTGAAGCATTTTCTCAAACTATGGAAGGAAAATGACAACGTACCTAAGATCACCACTGGATTTAAGAAGGAAGTGAGATACTTAAGAGAAAAAAGTCAACATTAGTTGACCTGGTTCAGTGTAGATTATTACCATTCAGTTAATTTAAAGAATTATCAGTATCAGGCTACATTCAGTAACCGGGCATTTGCTAAAATTAAGTTTTAAGTTAAACTCAGCTGTTAATTCTCAAGACCACAAGCTACACACTCTACATACACCAAAACTTGCTTATTTTCAATGTTCATTAACTGGAACATTTCTGTAGGGTCTTACTGCTGCACATTCTGGTAAACCAAGTTGAGAGCAGGCAACTATATTCTTTTGCTCATCTTCTCAGTACTCCTTTTTTGGTACTGGAACTTGAACCTAGGAGCACTGAGCCACATTCTCAGCCCTGTTTTTTTTTTATTTTGGGACAGAGTCTTGCTGAGTAGCTGAGGCTGCTTTGAACTTGCGATCCTCCTACCTCAGCCTCTCGAGTGGCTGGGATTACAGGTCTGCACCATCATGCTAAGCCAAAGCAATATTTTAAATATGTACATCATTCATAGGGCTGCATTTTCACGTACATATAAGGCCTCAAAATGGCCTTTGGGTACTGGCATGTTTCTTTATACCGTGACCCAACATACAGATTAGTTAAGGAACCACAGCAGCATCTACCAGTAACTGAGTCATGAAGTAGCTTTTAACCTGGTGAAAAAGAGTTCAGTATTAATGTGGGCTCTCGTGGTATGCAGGAGTATTTACAATGGGTGAGTTAAACATGGAGTTGTCCACTGGCTGCAGCACAATGTCAACCTTTCTGTGTGTCTTTGTACTCCTGGGTATGCAGTATTGCCAATCTGTAAATGAATCTTTGATCTGTGCTCAACTTGAAAAGCATTCCAAAATACAAAATTAAAGAAGTGGCAGTCATTCGAGCTTTTGAATGTGTACTTCTTTTCTACATTGATTATTTTAAATTGTCAAATTAAATAGAATCACAAAACAAAAATACTTAAAAAGGTGTCACTTTTTTGTCCTCATCCTTAAAGGCTCAATACTTCAATAAAACATGAAATTTTAAGGCACATTTATATGTTTATATTTATTAATATTACAGTGACGTCAATCTTCTAAAAAAGCCAAAATATTATTTTAAATTAGTTTGTTTTTTTTTTTTTCCAAAGCAAAATTACTAGAAACATTTGTTTGGACCTTATCAGAAGGGTTTCAATTTTACATCATTACATTTTTAACTTGCCTAATCAGTTGAACAAAAGTACTTTATGTAAAATGATTCTTTTAGTTGCCTTAGCTACAAATCCCTGCAGGATACTATAATTGAAATCTACTCACGTAAGTTAGGAATAATTAGGGTCCCAAATTAAGCCAAACACAAAGTTAATTCAAATAGTCAGCTGCTGTCATTTAAATGGTTACGGGTTTTATTGTTGCTTAACATTTCCGAATGCTTTTAAATATACTTTGTTCTTCTAGTCTATACGTAGAATTTTGGTACAGATAGAAATGGGATCAAGAAGCAAAGATTCACCACCTTATAAACTGAAGTCATACCTATACTGTTTTTTTGTCACCACAGGTTTTCCACTCAATCTTTGCTATCAGTCAATTAACAACACAGTTGAAAGGATGGAGTGACAGCTCTCAAAGGTAAGCTTTCTAGTAAATGAAGCTGGATGGATCATAGAATCTACAGCCAGAGCCATTAAGGCAACAAAAGGAAGAGCTTTTGAAAGCTACAAGGGATGGTCTCTATTTGCTTACACTCTAAAACAAAGCAAAGGATTAAATGGACTTCCTGTTGTAAACCAACTAAAGGGAACCAATATAGCTTGTAGCTATAAACTTCAGAGGATTATTTGAAAGTTGCAGAGTTAGCAAGATTAGTCCTCCTGTATCATAGATGCTTTTCATTACACAACAATCTCAATATATAGCTTTTAATTGGAAATGGTAATGAATAAAGAAAACTTTGAAATAAATTATCTCTTTTGATAATCACCATTGAGTTCATCAATGCTATGCAATATTATTTAAAGTATATTTTAAATATTCTTGAGTAATGGCCTCATGAGGCAACAACCCAAAGCTAAGTATAAAATTCTAAATAAAGAAAATGTACTGGCACTAGTAAACACTGGCAAAGGGACAATCCTTTGCAGGTCTTTCAGTAGTTTCTTCATCTGTAAAGTGAAAAATTCTATACTACCGATCTCCAAGTTGTAACTAACTCCAAGTCTAAAATTATTTAATTCCAACAAAAAAAAAAATTAAAATGTCTAACATACGTATCTATATAGAATTCTTGTGTTTAAAATCTGCTATTTACTTACTTGATTTTGGCTTTAAAAGGCCAAAAATTCTAATGAAGAAACAAATTTAATTTGTAATAACATACAATTAAAATTAATTATTATCAGTAACCCATCTTCTTTGACAGGAAAATCAAAAGGAAATTACGGTCACTATTAGGAAGAACTATTATACCCACTACTGAAAAGAAAAACATCTTTGATTATGTGTAATACTAACAAATGAAAAAAAAATCACTAAATTACATTAAGCAGGTAAAATAGCTGCTTTTAATGCCCAGTTTACTATCAAGTAACTCCAAACCTACAGTCCTACAGGGCAAACATGATTAATACTGAAATTAAAATTACAATTCTGAGTTATTTAAATAGACTCTGGAAACAGTATAAAATAATAAACTTTTTCTAAATGAGCTAAGGTAAACAATACATATTTGCATTACATGATACAAAATGTTCTTTAAATAATAAAAAAATTACATTAATATGTTCTTTAAAATAACTTTTTTGTGATAATAGTACACAAGTAAGAGAGATCAATGGAGAATAGAGGAAGAAAAGGGGAAACTACATTGTCCTCAGGGATTTCTTTTTAATAATTAGATAAAAGATGAATAAAAAGCATGTGAAGTAGGACTAGAAATGTAACAATACATAAAAATGTTCAGAAAAGCTTCAAGGTAACTTACTCCCTTTCTCAATAAAATAAGTTATAAAATTGAAAATGATGTTATTTCTGTATTTCAGCTATGTTGTTTGGGTTAGAAACAAACACTGATATGCAGTTGTGGAAATCATTGTCATTACAAAATCTGATTTTCTAGACTAAACAGTATAATAAACAAAACTCCCTGAAACAGATGTCCTCTCATAGACCTGCAACCTCAGCATCACCTGACAACTTGGCAGAAATGAGAATACAAGGGCCAGGCGTGGTGCTACACGCCTGTATTCCCAGCAGCTCAGAAGGCTGAGGCAAGAGGATCGTGAGTTCAAAGCCAGCCTCAGCAATTTAGCAAGGCCCTAAGCAACTCAGTGAGACCCTGTCTCTAAACAAAAAATAAAAAGGGCTGAGGATGTGGCTCAGTGGTTAAGCACCCCTGGGTTCAATCCTTGGTACACACCCCAAAAAAGGAAATGAGAGTATTAAGGCCCATTCCAGATTACTGCATCTATATTTTACCATGTGATTTACACATGCACACACATTATATTTTCAGGAACACACTTCTGGATAAACCAATTTTTTAAATCCAACATGACCTTCCCCAAATTTTTCCACCTCCTATACACATCTCTTCTTGAATCTCCCTCTGTCTGGATCCTTACACACATTTCCTCTTTTCACAGGTGAGCCCTCCTGCCCCTGCACTGAATCTCATTTCCTTTCCTTCTGCCTGAAAGAAATTCAGGTAGTTGATGTATCTACTTAAAGCAATCCCAAAATAAAATTATAGAACAATATTTTCTTTAAACAATTAAATAATCTTGACCTACACGACCTGTCTCCTTAGCTTTGGTGGGCAATTTTTTCAATCACTTTTGTTACCTCACCACAGCATTCTACCATGTAAAAGTTGGTATCTTGGGCTGGGGTTGTGGCTCAGTGGTAGAGCGCTTGCCTAGCATGCGTGAGGCACTGGGTTCGATTCTCAGCACCACATACAAATAAATAAAATAAATAAAGATCCATCAACAACCAAAAAAAAAAAAGTTGGTATCTTAAAATCCAACAGACTCTGCAACACTGACAACAATGCTTGTTCATCCTTATGCTGTATTCAACTGAGGCACTGAAGTCCCTGACTCCTACTAGGCATGCCACCTCTAATACCTGAATTTAATACACCTAGTTTATATCATAAAACAAGTCAAGTAGCCCTTATTGGAAACACTTGAGACTAGAAATGGTTCAGAGTTTTTTGGATTTTGAAATAGCTGCAATTTTTTTTTTAATCATGTCAACCCTCAAAAAGTTGCATATTTCAGAGCATTTGGATATTAAAATTAGGGGAAATCAGTCTATACTAAAGAAGAAAAAGAACCAGAAAAGGAAGAGAGAAATGATTTCTAATGCACAAGTGTGTGCACGCGCACACACACACCCACATACAAACTATTTAGATACAAGCAGATGGTTAGAGAGAAGAGTAGGAAACACCCCACAAATAAGCAACAAAGTAAGAATTTTCCTTAGATCTCTTTTCCAGAGTAACCCCTGTACAAAACAAAATTCTACCTTATTTGAATCCACAACTCCCGCTTCCAGGAAATTACTGTTTCTTGACACTTCAAGAATCCTAAAATTTCATTTTCACAATGGATAACTTTAATCACTGTATTCACGTTTTTGCTTTTCTCTCTCTCTCTCCACCCACCCCGTACCCAAAAATTATTTTCTTAAAAATAAACCTTATTAAATAAATTTTACGTAAAAACAAACCATTTATGCAGATAAGAGCACTAATATAGGAATCAGAAGAATACTGTGATATTTTTCATCCACACTGTATTCTGCAGGATGTTCTTTTCTTCCCCCTTTTTCCTCTTTTTTTTTTTTTTGTATATTTATTTATTATTGCCCACCATTTATTTTTAATTTGGTTTTGTACCTACTCAGTTAAAATTAGCTAAAATTTGTTTCATAGCTTAAAATTTGTTACTTAATATTTGATTCATAGCAATTGGATTAATATTAGTTCACTTCATTTTAAATTAACTGGTTAAAGAATTTAGGTGATGGTGATATATGTAGCTCAGTAGCAGAGCACCTGCCTAGAATGCATGAGAACCTGGGTTTGATCCTTAGTACCTTAGAAGAATAGAAATTTAGCTATCATATCACCTTATAATGATCTTAACTACCAATAAATTAAAATTTTAAATAAAAGCCTTTAAATGCTACAGGGGAATGCAAGTAAACAAACATTTAACTGATGTCAAACTATGAGGTTTTTATCATAAAAATTATGGAGGACCTTGCAAAAGAAAATGGCTATATATCAAAAATGAAAGAAAAGATGAATAAATCAAATATAATAAAAATCTTAATAATTGTTAAATCTAGGAATGAGCAATTACTATATTACCAATTAGTAATTAGTGTTACATTACAAATTTCTCTTTTGTTTTAAAAAATTTAAGCAGCATAAATAAAACTAAATGACAAACTGGAATACATTTTCCATGATACAAATGGCAAAAGGTTACTGTCATCAATAAATTGTAGTTAAGTAATAAGAAAAATTGGTAAAGGTATTGAACAAAAAAATTCATATCAAAATTACAACTAGCCAATAGATAAATCATCAAAAATTATTTTTATCCTAAAAAATAGATCTCAAATTACAAATTTAATTTATAATAATATATCCTCTTCCACATATCAAAATGTCAATTATTTTTAAAATTCAAAATCAATGCTGATACAGAGATTGATATTCTCATATACTGGTAATCAATGTGAACACTTACATAACTATTCAGAGAAACCAATTTGAAAGATAGCTACATCTCTGATAATAATCAGAATTCTAGAATTCCAGCCACCAGATACGAAATTAAAAGTTCATATGAATATTTTACTTTCACCTGAAAACAATTAAGAACAAATCAATGGTGAGTAGAAGGAGAAGAGTAAGTAATTTTTTAGTATGTACAAAATAAATTACAATGCTGCTTGTAAAATCCATTATCAAAATATATAATGGCATTATAATTCAGGTACTGATAACATAAAATGAAAAATCTCAATGCAAGAATAGATGTAAATGAAATAAATTTTTATGCATAATTTTGTTTTCTCTAGAATATTAAATATATGTATTGGGAAAATTAAGACAAAAAGGAAATGTGCAATGTTAACATTCAAATTATGAGCAATTTTACATTATCTTAAGGTTCCTATTTTTTATCCTTTCCCATGAAGATGTATTACATTCAAAATTAGAAGAAGAAAAAAAGAAAAACACTTCAAGAAAAATAAGCCCTTATAGCAGGAATTATGGCAGACATAAAAGTACAACTCGGGAGAGTCCCGTGCTGATAAGGAGAGATTATAAATGTTGTTTTTGCTTCCTGAAGCATGAATATGGAATTCCCTCCTCAGCTTTACATTTTAGCCAAGAAATCCCAAAGCCCGGACTAGGTATTCTCCTGGACTCTCTTGTCAAGTTGACAAAAGGAGTTCAGGACCAAGGCTGAAAGATGTCATGAGATATTCACTAATCCACACTGATGTCTAATACATGTAGCCTGCGTGGCTGTCATATGTCATTCTCTGTCATGCAGAGGAGGCAAAAAGAATATAAGGGGTACCATGGGGTACTAAGCATATGTTTCAGTAAGACACTCCCCTAGTATTACGGCAGAAAAATCAGTTTTTCAAAGCATACTCGGTTCTAACTAATACTCAGATATGTTCAATCATCTGTATTACCTTATTCTCTAATACCACAACCTAAGTATGTAGAGTATAAAAAAGTGAAAGGGTATATTAATTCAAAAATGAGGCAAGAGCTTCATCAAACCTGAAATTAATGAATAATGAGTACTTAACAGAATTACAGGTCTGCAGAATCAAGATGTTTTAAATGCCTCCTGTTCTTTTAATTAAGCTACCTTTAATATATTATTGATTTTTTCAAGATGTAAAAATAACTGTGATAATACATAAATGAATGTAAAATCAATGTATGTAAAATGCACTCTAACGCAGATAAGCTAATAACTTCTTCACTTTTAGCATATTATTGTTTAATAACATTTACTCATGAAATATTTGATGCAATCTTATCTGTGAGAAAATGAAGGCTTGCAATACAACATTATAGAGGTCTACTGGGCAGCTGTTGTAAATGACACACTTATTTATAACACCAGCAACAGACTTGCTCCTCAAGTTACTGGAAAAGAAGCAGTAGGGGATAGAACAGAGTAGAAAGTGAGAGGAAAAGGAAAAAGGGGGGAAAAAAATCAACAACCAAGCACTTGAATGTAATCATCGTTTATGAAATGTCATATATTGATGAATACTAGTATAGAAAATGACCAAAGTCCAATTTAAATTAGCTTTTAAAAAGACGCCAGGGTATCCTGTTAAGCTTAGTTTTAATTTTTGCAACTTTATGTCACATTCAGAAATTTACCTGAATCTTTAATCTCACTAGTCATAATAACAAGGCAGTTAGTTTTTGCAAGATAGAAATAATATCCTTCAATTTATAATGGCATCAATATTTGTATTTTTAAAACCAAATTACATCACTACTTATGGAGAAGAAAGTGCTGCAATCAATTTATATTACATCTGTAAAACACAACAAAGAATATTTGAAGTGTCCAAAGAATAATATTGTTAAGCATTTTCTTAAGAAGTAAAATCACACAGGACTACAGTAAAAATATAAATAAAATCATTAAAAAAAAAACAAAACCTTTTGTGTTGGTTTGAGCAGATGTTAATTTACATAATTTGTGAATTTAAAAAATAAGGTTACATTTGCTATGCAGCAAGCACAGATATACAATTCCTATTAATTTAATGGGAGTTGTGACTCTCATTAAGCTTAATAGGAGTCATAGAGCCAAATCCCCACGTACCTTGCTGAAAATTTACCTCTAAGACTTCAACTAATCAAAACTACTGAAATGAACAAAAGTAGTCAATTTTGCTAGATTAGAAAATTTAAAATCCCTAATGTAAGTCAATTCAGTGTTGTAGCAATGGCTATCTAGTTACTCCCAACAAGAAAAAGAATAAAAGTTATTACAATGAAAAAAGACAAACTGAAACAAGAGTTTAGAAGTTCTGCTAAACGTAGCAGAAAATATGTTGCTTTCTCCAATTTGTTGTGAATATTTCAATATGATTTTCTTTCTCAGTGCACTATCCAAAAAAACAGTTCCTTTATAAAGCCTAAAATTTTGCCCAAAAGGAGTCTGATCAGAGGAATAAAATAAAATCTGAAAATATATTGACACTAATTCCCAGACAGCAACTGGTTACTAACTTCTGAATCACACTGAATAAAATCATAAATTTTTTCAAAAAACGTTGTTTTGAATTTACATTTAAAGCTGTGATATAGCTTAGTGGCAGAACACTTATCTAGCATGAACGAAGCTCTGGCAATTATCAACCTGTTATGACAAATGCTCACTGTCCCCTCCCCATTATTAAGACTATGAACTTCAAAGACTTATGCTGTTCATGCGATGGAACAGATTGAGTAGTTGCTAAAAATCAGACATTGTACTAGGTACTTATTAATCAATGAAAAGCAGCAATGAAAAAACTCTGCCCGTGAGAAGCTAACATACTATGCATATGTGTATATATACATACAGACATATGTACCTGTATATTTTATTATGTGTATGTGAAGGAAAGAATGAAAGGAAAAAGAATACAATATTATGTTTAAACTTGGAGAATCATAATTATTTCTCCCACTAAATTCAGACCATTGGGAAATACTTATATGTAAAAAGATTATTTTTCTCCTAATTCACATTTCACCTCTAGATCTGCCTACTTTCTTCTACTACATACTAAAAATATCCTACACATGCATATCATATTTTAGTAAAATAACATTTATTCTAAAGTCATTAGAAAATATGCTTAGAAAATGTAAATGTCCACTAAAAACTGGCAAGATACTATTTCCACGGCTAAGTTTGTAAATTTTCTTGATTTATATAAAGCTATATCTGGCATATCTGGCATTTATACCTAGTATAACATTTTTCATTGAAATAAGAATAACAACATTATAATTTGAGCTAATTAACTAAAATTTGACTTATGAAGTTTAGTTACATACTTACTGTGTAAAGAATTCAACCTGAAATCCATATTACTAGCTTTGCTGAAGAGCCACTATTATTTGTAACTTGTCACTTGAGCAAGCCTTCATATGTCTAACTTATGCTTGCCAGGGCTCCATTATATAGCATAATTTAATTCTCTTGGACACAAAAATTCAATTTCCTTTCCTACTTACTGTTACATGATTCCACAGTGGGTTACTATGCTTATAAAAATTGGCCAAAATAATCAAAGCACACCAGTTTCTCAACAGACTGACTTGTGAAGGGCTTGAGGTTAGTTCTCCAGGAATAAAATCAATTATACAAAAATTTTACAAAATATTTTTAAAGCTTGGTTTTCATTCAATCATTGTTTATGTAGAAATTCTAAACACAAATTTTAAAAATACACAAGAATAAAAATATTTCTATTTTGCAAAAATATTCACTGACTGATAAACAAATAATAGATAAGATAATTCTAACAACTAAACATTTATATAGCTTTTGCCATACTAAACTTCAAAACTGGTTATTGATTTGTTTTTTAATATGCACAGAAGCACTGGGGGTGTAGCTCAATGGTAGAGCATGCATAGGCCCTGGGTTCAAACCCAGCACCATAAAAATAAAGGAATATGCACAAGAAATATGACATATTTATAAGGTCTGTCTAAGCACAGACTAACTGCTTCCCACAAATTTGGAAATACACCTCTCATAGTATGGATGTAAAATAAATCCAAAATGATGTGAAGCCTTTAAGTAATACCAAGGTAAATCAGTACTCTGGAAGACAGAAATCTTTAAAAAGAAGGCACAGGTCATGGTGATTATACAATGAGTAAATTGTTTTGTTTTAAAATCTTAGTTGTTGCTATCATCTAAAATATTTGGGCTGGGGATATAGCTCAGTTGGTAGAGTGCTTGCCTCGCATGGGTTCAATCCCCAGCACCACACACACACATACACACAAACACACACATACACAAAACAATGTCTGGTTTCAATTGAAAAGTTGGAAAACTGGCAAAACCAGGCTACACATTGGATAGGACTCAATCATGGTCCTCTGGCAAGCACTTCCCTGTCTGCGGCAAACCTCAGATTGCCTGATACACTGAAGTTACTTTATCTGTTTGACCCTAATAGGTACTTGAGGTTCCAGTGCTATACAAGAACATGGGCTCCTCAGAGTAAGAACTGTGCTTTGTGTATTTCTGAAACCTCATCTGAGTTTATTGCAAGGGCCTAGGAACTGTACAAAAAATATCATCTCATTTCTTAGGGTTTTAAAAGGTAACAATCATGGAAGGACTCAGGAGAAACTTAATGGCTGAATAGTTAAATATCTATCTTCCTTCCTATGCTCTCAGACCTAACCAGTTTTCTCGATAGGGGTTCACAGACCATTATCCAGTTTCCAGCAATAAAGGACTATTATGTCATGTAAAACTTTTCTAAAACTCATGTGATGCTGGATAAATGTTCCAACAGTGTGTGTTAGTTGTGTATACTCTTAGAATAAGCAGTGTGAGTTCATCCCCAGTTCGTTTTATCCATAGGAGGGAAATGCTTCAAAAGCAACACCCCCTGGCCTGATGTGCCAAAAATGGTATTTCTCTTAACAGCAGACATGAATCCTGACCTGATAGGTGACACTGGAAATAAAACTACAGTATCTCATGAAAAAGTCTCTGTTTGCTAGCCCCCCCACTGAGTTATGCTACTGTGCCAGCAAAGTGGTCTCTAAACCATTTGGAATTTTTTTCATTATTGGACTAATGATCCATTGGTCCACACCTGGAATCTTTCTTAAATGTATAAAAACATCAAACATAACAGCAGGAATTCAGTTACTTTTCTCCCCAAAAACCAGATACAAAATTATAAATTATCCATATGATTTTCATAACAATCCAAACCTGAGATTCACATAATTAAACTCAGTTTCTGCTTCTTTTTAATCATTACAGTACTATTCACTCAGACATATTATACTTTTAGAGTCAATGCATCTCTAATTCTAAAACAAAGAGCAATATAATCTGAAAATAAAATAGTAACCCATTTATAACTTTCAAGTATGACTTAAATCTAATTGAACATTATATACTTTCTGATTACAGAATTTCTTATTTTAAAATATTTCTAAATTTTTTTTATGTTTAAATTATATTATTAAGTTATGTCAAAACATTGAATGTAGGAACTGGGCAGGACAAGAAGAAAATGACAAAACCTAAATTTGGAACAAACAATTCAAATAAAATTCTTTTGGCAAAATCAAAAGGTTAATATTTTGAAGCTTATTACAAAGACTTTGCAATAATAAGCTTCTATCTATTAGCTGATATTATGCCTCTTTTTCTCTGCCAATCATTTTATTAGTAACTATAAATAGAATACTTAAAACTATACATAAAACCAATTTAAAAATTCTCAAAACATTTTTATCAATACTATTTCACTGGACCTTAAAAAAAATCTTTTATATTTTACATGGATTTCTCAAAGATTCTATATTCTTCAAAGGTTTTATAAGTTAATATTTTCATGCTGAATACCACAATCAACTCGCTATAGAATTTACACATGTTACCTCCATATTGACTTTCAGTCTGCTTTATGTTCTATAGTATCTGGATTAATGTTCTTTTCACATGGTAATAATATTTCAGACTGCAGAAATAATGGGTACCAGAAATTCTACACAGTAAATAATAAATGATCATTCCAATTATTTCATTAAACCTCAAAACTGCATTAACTTCTTTAAAAATCAGTCAAGTGTGATGGTGCAGTGGTAATACTAGGTGTCTGAGGCAGGAGAATTGCAAGTTCAAAGCCAACCTTGGCCATTTAGCAAGATCTTGTCTTAAAATAAAAGATGAAAAGGGACAGGGATGTAGTTCAGTAGTAAAGTACATCTGGGTTCAATCACCCACCACTAACTGCCCCCCCTCCCCAAAAAGTCAGATCTGTCTTGAAAACTACTCACTATTAATCTAGATTTGTACAATTTGGGTTGGAAGTATAGCTCAGTAGTAGAGTATTTGCCTATAATGCATGAGGGCCTGGGTTCCATTCCCAACACCACAAAAATACAAAAAAAAAAAAAAAAATTTAAAGCAATAGTGCTCAAGAAAAAGTCTTCCTGCATTATTACAAATTTTCCTATTATAAAGGATATATATGTACATATATATTTAAAAGATACAGATAATATTAAGAGGAAAGTACTACAGAAATGCTTTTCTACAAGATGTGAAAATTTTTCATTTTAGGCATTTTAAAACTATGACTATACTTAAACAGACAAAAAACTAAAGATGAGGTGAAAAGATCACCACAAAGGAGTGGGGTTGTGGCTCAGTGATAGAGCACTTGCCTATCACACGTGACGCACTGGGTTCAAGTTTCAGCACCACATAAAAAATAAATAAAATGAAGGTACTGTGTCAATCTACAGCTGAAAATATTTTAAATATATATATATATCACCACAAAATACTTCATATTTACTAGAATAAATATAGTCAATAAATGTAAAATATATGCCAAATCTTTCATTTAGTTCCTTTAGGATTATTTAGAATTGTTGTAGTTCACAAATTTATTTAAAATATAAATTCAGACATTTAGCACTTTCTATACTTTATAGCAGTGTAATGAAATAATTCAGCCACCAAAAAAAGAATTCAACGCCTCTTTTAGAATAATAAAATAATATTGTAACCACTTTCATATAAGGAAGATTGCATGATTCATAATGTCCTGGATTTTAGGAACAAAATTTAAACTGTGTCTTACCTTCTGTATTCGGTAAGAAGCTGATTATAATGATAAACCACAGACATCGCATTCTGCAACCAGAAGACACCATTATTGATCCCTTTAGATATTTCTTTGTATTCCTTAATGAATCTAGTTATAAATGCCCAGCTTCATCGAACCCAGCAGTCTGCATCATTGATCCTCATATCTGAAAAACAAACAAATCCATCATTTATTTTATGGTCCTGCTCTGTCACAGAAAATACAAAAATAACAACTCTCTCCCCTTCCCTCCCTTTTGTAAGTATAAAATATATTTTGACTCTAAATCAAATATGGAAGCTGCTTCTATATACTGGATACCTGAGCCTTACAATATCAAGTAATAGTAAAAGTGTATAAATTCCTAATAAAGAAGCCTTCTTAGAAAAATATGAAAAACTTAGAGTCATTCTAGGATAGGTCAAAATTCTATATTTTATATGCTGTTCTTTCTCACATGGCATAACTTAAAAACAAAATACAGGTTGGGGATATAGCTCATTTGGTAGAGTGTTTGCCTCATATGCACAAGGCCCTGGGTTCAATCTCTGGTATTGCAAGAAAAAGGGGAGGAAAAAAAAAAACATTCTTGAGTCCACTAGGCCCAAATAAAAACCCAAAGATCATGATCAGTGCATCTCTCCAAGGATGCACCAATCGTTTAAAACAACTGGTGGATCACAAAGAATACCAAACCAAAAGTCAATTCCAATTTTGACTAGCCCTTATGGGCCCAGTTCTCCAAACAAGATACAAAAACTTTCAGAAGTGTAGCTTTAAAAAGTGTTTTCTGGATTCCTGTATCACCTGGAACTAGGTCTTTTGCTGGATTCTGCACAAGAACTCTGCTTTCTAGCGTAGTATGAGGAACTGCTTTATAACATTAGCTTTGTTATACACATAAAATGAAGGCAATTCCCAAATATATCTAGTCTCCTGGTCTAGCCTCTGAGGGTAAAGAAATCATAAATGCTTCCTTTGAAGGGAACGCTTCACACTTGTTTCAAATTAGTTTCCTATTATTTACTACTAAGTAATACTCATACCAAGTTTTCTCAAGCCACCTTTGACAAGCTGCTACAAAAGAGTTGTATAAAATGTGGCAGTGAGGGGATTTCCATTCTCCTCATTATGAGGTCGCACTGGTAGTTCAAATAAGATGATTGTTAATAATTTAGATGCTGTGACTAAAGCATAAACATAATTTAGAAAACAAAATTCTCCCAATAACTCCGAGTGCTCTTTCATATCATCTGAACGACTTTACAGCAAATACATGCTTCTTGTATCATAGGGGATTACAGTGGCTGCTCACTGTGTCCTATTCACTATAATGGAACTTCTATGGAAAAGCAGTCAGATTCTAAACGGTTTGAAACATTTATCACACAGTAAAGGCACGATCATGGCATATCAACAAACACACCAGAATGAATGTAAAAGAATTCATTTAGGCCAGCCATGGTGGCACATGCTTGCAGTCCCAGCAACTCAGAAGGCTGAAGCAGAAGGATCACAAGTTCAAGAGCAGCCTCAGAAATTTAGCAAGGCCCTAAGCAACTTTAAGTGAGACCCTGTCTCAAAGTTAAAAAAAAAAAAAGGGGGGGGGGGTGATATGGTATATTGCCCCTGGGTTAAATCCTCAGTATCAAAAAAAAAATTTTTTTAAAGAACAAAAGAATTATACAGATTCATAAAAATCACAGATGAAACAAGCAAGGTATTTCTATAGTAAAATTTTTTTTCATGCTGACAGTCTGAGATACAACTGTTTTTCGCTATTCCATGGCTCATGATCAGCCCAATTTTAGCTCTCTCTGAAAACATTAGACATTTAGGTATGACCGGGGTCACAGATGGTATTATGCAGTTCTGTGAACAACTCAGATGCTTCTCTGTCGAAAGAAGACAAAAACAAAGGGCAACATGCTTCCTCCTCTGAATGCCAAAACTACAAAGTGAACAGCACATCAAAAATCAATCTGATGGAGACATGACACAGATCCATGTAGAACTAGCTGGCCCATTCTGCTCATTTTTCATTGAATTCCTAAAAGTTGGTCAAAAGACAATCTAAAGTAAAACTGCAGTTTACATCCTCTGTGGCAAAGTGCCTACCTTAAAACTGAAAATTAGGCTAATGGCCTGACACATCCAAAGGCTAATCCATAAACAACTTCTTCCATCTTACTGTCTGTTCAGTGATCTGATCAAGCAATTAGAGTAATTTTAATATGTAGATGAGGTGCGTTAATTGCTACAAGTAAAACTGAGTGACCCTGTGGACTGTTCCACATTCCAACACAGAATTTTGACTGTACGAGTTTTACTTGTAACAAGTACTTTGATTTCAATGAGCTAATGCCTACAGGCAGCTGGCCTGCATGTACAACTCTTCAACACAGTTCCATTTTCTTAAGGCGATCCAAGATCATCCTGTATTTGGTCACTCGCTATTTGAAAGAGTCCTTGTTTGTGGGAAAAAAGGGAAGGAAGAAATCAGGGACTGATGACTGCCTTGTAGGAAACAGCTGCCAAAATAGGAAAACTGTTAGTGAGAGGAAAAGGAGGAGGAAACCACACAACCAAGACCTCTACTGTGGTCTTTGGCAGGACAGCAAGCTTCATGAACAGACTCTATGTACTAAAACTCAGTGTATTCTTAAGGCTTGAGAATGTGAAACATAATTCACAAAGTGCACTCCAGTTGACTATGACACTTTGTCAAATACAAACAGGTTCTGGAAAGTATAAAATTATGGCTTCAATATGCAAATAAAGCTTAGGTTGATCTGCAGATGCAATAAGTAA
Organism: Geosciurus inauris; assembly: GCA_004024805.1. NCBI lineage: Eukaryota > Metazoa > Chordata > Mammalia > Rodentia > Sciuridae > Geosciurus > Geosciurus inauris. The sequence continues at coordinate 35,984 of PVHX01000429.1, read as the reverse complement.
AAAGAATATCAAATTTATTTTTCTCATCTATACAATCTATATGCAGTCACTCTCATATCAAATAAAATGATTTCCAGAAGTTCAAACTCAAAGTGCAATTTTGAAAACTAAATCAAAAAATTTTACTGCTGTGATCCAAATTAAAAACAACCCTTCACTGAACAAATGTTAATGAAAATTGAAATACTTAGTAAACCACAGTCAGCTAAGAATAGAATGAATTAACAATCAAATATGGTGAAACTAATCCCCAAAAAGCACTGCTCCTAAACCAAGCTGGAGCCAAAGGGCACTCAGACACAGATGCAGCTAACAGACTGTCCTTCAAATTACCTGCAAAAATAAGCTCAAGAGTGTCTCACAAGGAAAAACAAAAACAAGGAACAAAACCAGAAAGGAACTATTAAATTTCCTTTCAACAGATAGAAAAGATTAATTTAAAGGATGATCTACATTAGTAACATATCTGTATTTTGATTCCTCCCCCTTTAGAACCCGCTCCCCCTGCCCCCCAGAACATCAGGGAGCTTAGTATAAAGTAGGGGAGGAACTGAGACAGTAAAGATATTTAACAGCTCATTTCTTGGTAAAAACAGAAACAGCACATTTCTACTTAAACTATCAGGGATTATGATCCTTAAAAATGCAAGTCACCTCTAATACATAGTCTCCTACCAAGTCTTTGTTTCTATCCTCCAAATAAAAAGATTCAAACAATTTCATCATAATCTTGTTTCTTTGAACTACAAGCCATTGTCTACCAAACCTCTGCCACGATTTTTTTAGATCTAAGTATCCTATTACTCTGTCATGTAAAAAGTCAATTAATGCATCATTACTACCAAACCTTCTAAAGCTGAATAGAGACTTCCAGGAATCCGCTGCAGCATTGTTTATATCCCAACAGCCTTCAATGTTTTATACACTACTTACAATGTACAGTCAGCTGGAGACTTCAGACAGTAACCTGCTTATATTTATTAGCTGTAATAAATATCCTGTGCCATAAACTATCAGCAAAATTATTTAAAAGAAAAATATTACTAACCAGTTTATAGTCACATATTTGTGTTACATTACCAGGAAATTACATTTAGCTTGATGATGTGATATTTATTTAGCAAATAAAGAAAAAATAAAACCTGTTCGTTGATAAGCATCAATGAAATAAGAATATAACATCAGTTGTAATTAATTAGAGGAAAAGGAAATTCATCTAAAAATTTCAAAATTGGTTAACTAAGGTTGACATTCTGTCAAGAGCGAAGATTCATATTGACAGCTTTATCTTTGATTTCTACTCATGGACACAAAACCACTGTGAACAGTGGCCATTAAGCCCAGAAAAGCTATAAGCAAGAGAGCAGGGAAAGCAAAAGCTACCCGTCACCCATCTTTGCTGTACTAATTCTGTATAAAATGAAACATTAATGCTCTGAGTAAACCTAAAACTGCATGCACTCTGTGTGTCTGTGTGTATGTGTGTGTGTGTGTGTGTGTGTGAGAGAGAGAGAGAGAGAGAGAACTCTAAATGAAAACTAAAGATAGCTTTACAAAATTAGTCATTCTGATCTTATTTGCACTATAAAATTATAATCATTATAGGACATAATTTGCTAGTAAAACAGGCTGCTACTGTTTTACCAAAACAAACACAAGAAAGGATGATACCAACCCCACTCTGTCACATACACAGGCATAGAAAACGAAAAATAAATTATAGTTTAATATCTATTTCGCTGGAACTCAACCACAGCATTCACTCTGTACAACTATTTTATCTGTGATCCTTAAAGTCTAGTTTCCCCTCCTCTTCAGCATCTGAGAAAACATCAACACCTCTGGGACTTTTTCTTCCGTAAGTCGGGTAAGCAAACCTGGGCTATCACTAATCAGAAAAGCTTTCTTCACTCCAGACATACCATTTGGATTTCAGTTTATTTTCTTTGCTTCACAAGGACAGCATTGGGGATGGGCTGGAAATGCTGATAAGAGATCCCAAAATCATGTGGTCAACCATTAGTCACCACCCTCTCTCTCCCTCTGTCTCATTTCTGCCGGCACTGGTAGGTATCAAGACAACTGGCATAGAGTCTAGACTATTTATACAATAGTCCCCTTAATATTTATTATTGGTCTTACCATTTACTGAAATTTCTTCACTGTAAAGGAATAGATTCTCCTATGAGAAGGCTTAGAGGAGCAGAAAGGAGAGGTCAGGAATGCTCCTAGTAAATTACATCTGCTATATGCTATAATATCTAGGAGTCGTGCTGAACATGCAAAAGAGGCTTGTAGCTGTGGACGCTAGAGGCACAGTCCAAGGCAGTCTGCCATTCTCTTCATTAAAATGCATCCAATTGAAATAATAAAAACAAATAGCCGTCCCTTTCAAGTCAATGTAAGAGATATTTTTATGACTACACTGAAAGTTGCAATTGAAATTTCAAAAGAAAAAAATAAAAAAGATGCATGCCTTATATATCAAGACAAGTTGAGTTCCTCAAACTTCATACCAAAAATAATTATCAATATATTTGAATTTGTTGTCAGAAAAATATTACAGCACACCTATAACACAGAAGTTAATATACCTCCACCTTACACCCACGTAAGGGACAAAGAAAGAAAAGCTTTTTTTTTTTTTTTTTGGTACTAGGGATTGAACCCAGGGGCATTTTACCACTGAGCTAAATTCCCAGTCCTTTTTATTTTTTAGAGACAGGATCTCAGGAAGTTGCTAAGGCTAGCCTCAACTTGTGATCATCCTGTCTCAGCCTCTTGAGTCACTGGGATTACAGGTGTGAGCCACTATGCCCAGCAAGGGAAAGCTATTTATAAATGGCAGTCCTCTCCAATTTTAAAACATCATGCTATATTCCTCTTAACTTTGTAATAGTCTAGAATTCTCAGGCAAATTTTAGAGTTGAATACATATTATGGGTACTATGACTAGAAATAATTCCCAAGTATCTTCTCTCTGTGAAATACTGCAGACACAAATCACTAAGCCTTATAAAAATGCAAACTAAATATAACAAAGGTTAGAAGTCAGGATGAGGTAAAGTAATAAGATTGAAATTACTTGGCTAGTTAAGTGGCAGAATGAAAATTGCAACCCAGATTAAAAAACCATTTTTTCACTATTCACCACTATTCATAAACAAATGTTTAGTGAGCACTTATTATTTGCTATATACTGAATGATAAAATAAGTAAAACTCAAAGAGATTACATTCTCGCTCAAAAATAACTCATCCAAATAAGAGGATATTATTTCCTGGTACATAATTAGGTTTCCAAGAAATTAAACATAAACTAGATTAACAAACTAACTCCACTTACTATTATTTCCTGTGATTTGCACAACTTTAGAATATATATATGTGTACATTTATATACATAAAATAGATTTCCATAATAGATATATAAAATCTCCATTTTACCTTAAAATCAGAAATTTCACCTACTCAAGAGAGTAAGTAGATAGCAGAGCTGGGAATTAAGTCCATGTTCTAAAATTACCATTGCCACTAAGTAAGTAACTTGGAGAAGCTTACATTTTTTTTTCAAATGTATCACATATTTACTGGTGAACTAGACAAAATTAGTAGTGCAGCCCCTCTGTGATGGAAGAAAGCACACATTCCCATTTAAATTTTCCCAACTGTCCAGATAATGCAAACATTTTCAGGTGAACATGACAAGATGATCACAGCCTTGATACAGCATAAATGCGTGTGCCATTTCATGTCATTCCTTATAGACCCAGGTTGGTTCTCCTCCAGTGTCTCCTCTTGGAATTGTACCTGATTTTATTACCAGTTTTCATTTGAATCCACTGGGGAATGGAACAATTTTGCTTTTGTTTCTTGGCCAAGAATAGCTTGATCCTGAAAGTCTTGTGAGAAGACATGGTGAGGAACCGAATTCGGTGTTCGCACCACAATGGTCGGAAAAAGGCGAAGAGCCATATTTTGTTATCTTTCTTTAAAATCAAAAAATGAAGCTGGGTGTGGCAGCACATGCATATAATCCCAGACACGTGGGAGGCTGAGACAGGAGGATCTCAAGTTCCAAGCCAACCTGAGCAATTTAGTGAAGCCCTAAGCAACTTAGCAAGATCCTGCCTGTCTCAAAATAAAAAACAAAAAAGGCGAGGGATGTGGCTCAGTGGTAAAGCATCTCTAGGTTCAATCCCCAGTACAAAAAGAGAGATAAATAAACAAACAAATAAACAGAAATAGAACAAAAGTCATTTTGGGATTATGAAAGTGATGAAACACTACAAGAATAATGAGTTGATTTTCACAATGTTTACACAAGTAAAACTAACATCCCTTAGGTAATGATAGCTACATATTAGCTTAATTTTTAGTATTTCCAGTTGAGCTACCTTAATTCTACTCATTTATATTGCTATTTAAAGTGTTTGCAATTACATGTTATAAATTAACAAGTTTTCCTAGAAAGATAAATCTCATCAACCACACTACCTGAGAGGTTGCTTGTAAGTCAGAAAAACAAATATTACCTCCAACACAAACTAGCAATGCATCTTAACAGTCATGGAGGGAATGTTTTAATGTTAACATCTATGAGATTATAGACTTATCATTGTTTAGGCAAAATAAAAGAAAAAATTAAATGTGGCTTATAAGATGCAATCTTAAGTTTGGCTCACTGCACAGGATTTGTTGTTCATAAATCATTGTTATTAGCCATTCCCTGAATCAATATTCAAATTCCCTCTTGGTCTATACATACAACCACTAAATGAAATAATAATGACCCAGGATCTGTTGTATATTAGATCATCAATATCGCCATCAGTGGGTTTCTTAGAGGTAATGAGGTAATCTGAGTAAAATATGTCAAACAATCTTAAAAATAAATAGGAAAAATTAAGTATAAAGGATATATATCAAGAAGCTAAAGAAAATTTTGTTATGTATATATAGTACACTGCCTTTTGAAATCAAGTTAATTTGCAAACTACACCAATTCATAGTGTTATCTAAATTTGCACTTCTTACTTTTAAAATAAAGTAGACCATATTAGTATAACTGCATGTATCTCAGGTCAAGATACATTAATACCTAGTTAATACCTAGTTAGTACCACCTAGATATTTGTGATACTATGTGCTTAACTTAAGTCAATGTTATTTTTTTTACTTCCTATATAAATTGGTTCTGTGTTAAGTTCTGAAGAAGTATTTTTTTTAAAAGATGTAACCAGATGTAGAAGTGAAAACCTGTAATCTCAGCTATACTGGAGGCTGGTATAGGAGGACTGTCAAATTAGAAGTCAGGCTGGGCAATTTAACAAGACCAAGTCTATTATGTTTTAGATATGAAGTATCCCCTGCAAAAGCTCATGCGTGACACAATGCAAGAATGTTCAGAGGTGAGTTAGGCATGGTAGCATACTCCTGCAGTCCCAGCAACCTGGAAAGCTGAGGCAGGAAGATCCCAAGTTCAAGGCCAGCCTCAGCAATTCAGTGAGGCCCTAAGCAACTTAGTGAGCCCCCGTCTCAAAAATAAAAAGGGCTAGAAATGTAGCTCAGTGTCAAAGCACCCAGGGTTCAATCCCCAGTAACTCCCCCCCCCAAAAAAAAGAGTTTAAAAATGTTCAGAGGTGAAATTGATTAGATTATGAGAGTTGCAGCCCAATTGATAGATTAACCCACTAATATATATTAACTAGGTGTTTAACTATAGGCAGGTAGGGTGTGACTGGAAGAAGCAGGTCACTGGGGGTGTGACTTTGGGGTTTATATTTTGTCCCTGATGAGGGGGGCTCTCTCTGCTTCCTGGTTGCCAAGTCCTGAGCTGTTTCCCTCTGCCGCGACCTTCCTCCTCGACATTCTGCCTTATTCAGGGGCCAGAACTATGAAGTCTGCAGACCAAGGACTGAACCTCTGAAACCTTGAGCCAAAATAAATTTTTCCTCCTCTTAAGATGCACTGGTCAATATGTTGATCACAGCAATGAAAAAACTAACTAAAACACTGTCTCAAAATAGAAAATAAATAGCAAGGGGAATAACTCAGTGGTATAGTACCTGCCTAGTATATGCAAGGCCCTAGGTTCAATCCACAGATCACCAAAATACACACATAGATAAACAGATAGAGCTGCCACCTTCAGAAAGAATATACTCTTCTAAGGAAAATTACATAGAATGGAAAATGACTAAAATCATAAATATGTATTTAGTAATAACTGCTAAAATCCTAAAACATAATGACAATAAATACATTTCATGAGATAATTAAGAACAGTTTATATATCTGTATATCCTTGGGGTGTGTACCTAGATCAACCCATGTCTTATTGAAGAGTCTAAGAACGATCAAGAACCACTTAACCTGCCCCTATAAGGTTTGGGACCCTTCATAAGCATCTAGACCTCAAGTTCAGAAATTTGAAATATGTGATAAAACTACCATTCTCCCATTTCCCTAGTTTTACCCATTATAAATTTATGGTACTGATTCCACCTAAAGTAATTTATCTATTTTTTGGTACTGGAGATTGAACTCAGGGGCACTCGACCACTGAGCCATCCCCAGCACAATTTTGTGTTTTATGTAGAGACAGGGTCTCACTGAGTTGCTTAGTGCCTCGCCCTTGCTGAGACTGGTTTTGAATTCGCAATTCTCCTGTCTCAGCCTCTAAAGTAATCTTAAAGAAGGCATTTAGGGGATTCTGCAATATGTTTAATTTAGACCTTGCCTCTTCCGTCAAAATATATCTCAGCAATTATTTTAATTCCATTTTTTAAAATTACATCTAAAGAAGTAACTATTTCAGAAAAATATTTTTTAAAACCTACTTAAGAGATTATTAGCTGGGTACAGGGGCACACACCTGTAATCCCAGAGGCTGAGGCAGGAGGTTCAAGAGTTCAAAGGCAGCCTCAGCAGATTAGCAAGGCACTTTGCAACTCAGCAAGACCCTGTCTCTAAATAAAATATAAAAAAGGGCTGGGGGTGTGGCTCAGTGGTTAAGCACCCCTGGGTTCAATGCTCAGTACCAAAAAAAAAAAAGAGAAAGCGTTTGAGATAGAGAGAGATTATTATATTGGCAGCCAAAATAAAGTAGCCTGAGACTTATTCAGCTCACATAGTTTGCAATTCACCTTCCTGGGAAAGCTATAGATGATCAAAAGACAACAGAGACCTTCAAGAAAGAACAAGTTCTTGGACTTTCCCTGGGGTTAGTCCCCATTAAGTTATTATGTTCCATTTGTTTTACATCTGTGTCTACAAGTAAAATTCAAAATAACAAGATTTTCTTGAACTGTAGAGAAAAGGTAATATCAATTATTATTCAGAAATAATTAAGTAAATTAACAGTATTAAAGTTACAGTGTAAGTAAATGAACAGATTTTATTCCAATATGAGGCTGAGATTCTGGGTGGCTGATGGGGTGAATTCCACGAAAGAACATTAAAAAATTAAGATGAGAAAGTAAGAAGAGGATTTAAGGATATACTGTTAAGGAAAAAAACTAGGTCATTTTGAATGATTATTAGATATTGAAAAATTAGAACAATACCTTTAGTTCATTAACAAATAGAATCATCAATGCACACACCTAAATCCCAGCTACGTGGGAGATTGAGGCAGGAGGACTCCAAGTTCAAGGCCAGCCTCAACAATTCAGCAAGACCTAGTCTCAAAATAAAAATAAAATAGCTGGAATATTGCTTAGTGACAGAGTGCCTCTGTATTCAATCCTCAGTACAGGGTGGAGCATGACATTAGGGGTGTTATAAACATCTATGTGTTCTGTTTCTTAATCACAGAGTGGAGGCATGTGGTTTTTAGAAAAGGGATTTTTCAACTGTAAAATATAATTTTATAATCTCTACTAAAATTTCAAATAACATTAAAGTAGTAAGAAAAGTTGTTAAGATGTTTAATAAAAAAAAAACAGTTTATAAAAAGCTGAGAACTTAGGAGCTTAAGTTACTTGCCAAGCCTCTTTGTTAAACGAATAATGTAGTTTTGTAATAGTTTAAACAATTTTAAATGAATATATACTCACAGTATCACTACTATACATATTTTTTAAAAAGCAAAAACTGTCTAAAAAATAACTACCAATGATAACTAATGATTTTTAAAATCAAGTTCAAAATCAATCATGTTTGAAAAGATGAAAACCAACAATATTATATATAATACCATAGACTAATACTAATTTATATATATATATATATATATATATATATATATATATATATATGTACGTATATATGTATCAGGGCAGAGATCAGGGAACTTTTCCTATAAAGGATCATATAGTATGTAGTTTAGGCCTTAATGGCCACATAGTCTTTGTCACAACTACACAACTCTGCCATTATACATGAAAAGTGTCATAGACAATGAATGCATAAATTAATGACCACGGCTGTGTGCCAACAAAACTCTACCTACAGAACAGCCAACTGGCCCTAGTTTGCCAAGCCCTTCTATAGATGAACAAGCACAAGACCAAAAATAATCAAAGCAATGTAATGTATTGTTTTAATAAATTAAGTTAAATGTTAACATAAAGGTAAAGTGACCATACTGGAAGGAGAAATATAAAATAAAGCTACATAAAACAAAACAAATTAATGTTTTAGTATATGTAACAGAACTACATGTATGGCTTACAAGGTTTAGAAGAAATTCCAGAAAATAAGACATGGCCACAGCTACTTATCTGACTACTATGCTTGGCATGAGAGAATATAAAACCAATCAAAACAGTAAGTAATGAGAGAATAGAAAGTAATGAGGTTTGCATACGACCTCTTAGGTATTATAGCATGAGTATGATGGTTTCAAGTAGCTAAAAGTAAAAGTGGCTTCAAACTCCTAAATTTGTCACCATTGCTATTCACCCTTAATGAAATACAGGCTATGTCCCTCTTCCGCCTTTGTATTCAACAGGGAACTGCTAAATTCTTTTTTTTTTTTTTTGGTACCAAGTTTTGAACTCTGGGGTACTTGACCACTGAGCCACATCCCCAGCCCTATTTTGTGTTTTATTTAGAGACAGGGTCTCACTGAATTGCTTAACGCCTTGCCCTTGCTGAGGCTGGCTTTGAACTTGCCTCCCAAAGTGCTGGGATTACAGGTGTGCGCCACCACTCCCAGCAGCTGCTAAATTCTGATTTACTTTCTTCTATAAAGCTAAAAATTCTCACAGGCCAAAAATCACTATTAACCTTATTTCAAGTAACTAGGAAATAACAATGTATGAATATCTTTTTTTTTTAAATATTTATTTTTTAGTTGTAGGTGGACACAATAGCTTTATTTTATTTTTATGTGGTGCTGAGGATCGAACCCAGTGCCTCCCACATGCTAGGCGAGCACGCTACCACTGCGCCATAACCCCAGCCCTGTATGAATATCTTTAAGAAGTATTTTTAGAGCTTTCGAATTCTCTCCACCAAAATATATTTATTGTGACTTTTATAGTAAATATTCTTATTTTATGCAAACTTAATGTTTTTTAAAATTTAAAAGGCAAATTAAAGCATACTATTTGTAAGAATAATATTTTAAGCTAGAATAGGTATCACATTAAAACAAATGAAGGCTAAACTCTTCTATCAATATTATATATATATAAGACAAAAGAGTAGAGAAGGTTACAAATTTTTAATAAGAGCATTATATTATGGTGGTAATAATCTAGGTGTTTTACTGGAAGTGAAGTGGATTACTGTAAATGAAATTTTAAAATGTCCTTTCCATTTTAGAGATAACACAGAATGACTTTTTTCATGTCTCTGGCGATAAGGATAAATTTGCCACACATTTAAATGGGGCCTTCACCCTTCCCACCCTGGCTCATGAATTAATAATTCAGTGACATTAATACAAGAAGATAAATGATAAAAAGGTTAAGGCACACGGGCCAGCCATACACACATACTTCTTTTAGCACAGTTAATACTTCTCTGCCAATTATAGCTAAAACTTTTTAACAGTTTTCAATAGCCTTTTTACAATCTAAGTAGCAGCTTATGCACACACAATTTCACACAATTCAGTCTTAATAAATCTCCTGCTGGTACCAAACAATCATTCTAGGGGATTAAAGTGCAACATCTGTTAACATTAATAATGTTTTATATACTCGTATGTATTAAAGAAGCCTCTACTCCATTATTAGTCTCCTGGAAAACCTTCTAGACCAATATACCGATTTAGCATGAATTATACATATATTCTAAAATTGCTAACTTACTATAACAAAGAAACACATTAGTGTGAAATAGTAAAAGAAAAAAATCATATCTACTATGAAGTAACATGTTTTTGAACCAAGCTTACTAAACATAAATGGATATATACACACACAGATGAAATTAGCCCCATGTCCAAGAATTTTGAAAACTAAAAAATCCTCTAGAGAATTATTCATCTTAAATAAAATATATAAATTATTCATCTTAAATAAAATATAGCACTATTAATACAAAAGATACTTCATCTTAAGGTGTTACATTTCACTGCTGTGCTGATTCTTATTCTGAAATCCCTCAATCCCCTTCCCACTCCTTTTCTTCCCTCTGCCTTAACCTCTTCCTCTAAATGTCTGCAAAAATCTCCGAGCTTATTTCTCGCCCTCCATCCAGCTTGCCAACTTTCATTAGTTTAATCCTCCTAATTTCACTCTAAACCATTAAATGTGTAAAACTGGAACCAATCCTACAATTCATTTTTATATAAGAAAAAATGAACACAAGGGATCATGATGACAGGCAGATCTTGGAACTGCTGTTTTTGTTATTTTCCCACAAGTACAAAAATTATTTTCTCACTGTAATGTATCATAACAAATCTATTTTTCAGCAATAGAGAAACTGGGGAAGAGGGAACCTAGTAAAAAAGAAAGCTAGAAATACAGTCCAAACCAACTTCAAAAATACTTAATATAATACTCTGCTTGTCAAATTTATTTGCTCAATAATTCTAAATATGCCTCTCAAACTGACTTTCACTCGATTTTTTTTATCCATATAAAAAAGTTCCACTCCTTTCCACCTAAAAATTTCTGTACAGACTTAATAATTTAAAAACCACCTGTGCTATGAAGTCAACCAGACTGTTTCTAACTGAAAAAAACCTCTCCCTCCACAGATTCCTGCAGCCATCGTGTCATTTCTTTGATAATCTTATAATGCCAATTCAATTAAACTTTGAAACTGTTTTTTTAAATCTTTTTGTCAGCCCAGCATAGTGGTGCATGCCTGTCATCCCAGTTACTCTGGATGATGAGGTAGGAGAATCACAAGTTTGAGGCCCATCTCAGCAATGTGGCAAGAACCCATCTCAAAGTACAAAATAAAAAGGGCTTGAGGTGTAGCTCAGTGGTAAAGCTCCAGGTTCAATAACCACTACCACAATAAATAAATAAACAATAAATAGATCTCTCTTGTCAACATTTTCAATTTTTATCTTTCTTCAGTGAAAGTCTCTTCAAACCAAGGCCGCCCCCCCCGAAAAAAATTCCTGGGTACATAGTTTATTCTAGGTACTGTGGCTGGTACTGCAAGCAATGCAATGATGAAGACAACATGAAAATGAGACAAGTACAAAACTTTACCAATTACTTCAGTGCAATCAAGAAAGCAAGCACTCCAGCTGGGCACGGTGGTGCACGCCTGTAGTCCCAGCACTTAGGGAGGCTAAGACAGGAGAATCGCGGGTTCAAAGCCAACCTCAGCAAGGGCGAGGCACCAAGCAACTCTGTGAGACCCTGTCTTTAAATAAGACACAAAATAGGGCTGGGGATGTGGCTCAGTGGTCAAGTGCCATGGGAACTAGTATATGAATAGGTGAGAAAAAAGAAAGGCACTGGAACTCAGGAACTCAAGTGTGAAACAGAAACAATTTTTAAACTGACAACAAATTTAAAGAGATGTCCTAAAAGAGATTTTCAAGATGTTTTTTAAGCAGAATTTTCCTTCAATTAAATAATTATATATTGAAGGGTACAAATTTGTAAGACAGAAAACAAATAAGCATTCTGTTGGGAAGTTTACTTTTTCATCATTGTTTGACATAAAATACCTTATCCTCTTCATCATTTATAGGAGTCAAATGAACTCCTCAAGGAGTTTTATTTTTGTTTTTGTTTTTGGTACCAGGGATGGAACGCGGGTGTACCTGACCACTGAGCCATATCCCCACCCTATTTTGTGTTTTATTTATTTAGAGACAGGGTCTCACTGAGTTGCTTAGCATCTCGCCATTGCTGAGGCTGGCTTTGAACTCGCCATTCTCCTATCTCAGCCTCCCAAAGTGCTGGTATTACAGACATGTGCCACCAAACTCAGCTTCAAGGAGAATTTTAAAAACCACTGAGTCTTCTCTTTCTAAGCGGGAGGAAGCAGAAAGGTCCATAATTACTGGGAAGCAAAATCTACAACTCAGACCCAAACTCTAGCAGAATAATCCCGATGAAGCTTTTCTTCAAAATACTTAGAAATATAATAGTACCTATAAAAACAATTTATACTTTAACATAATTTAAATTTTAAAGTACTGCAAAATGTAAAATTATATGAAACTTTATATTAAATAGACTTGATAAATTTTGCTTTTACATAACAAGTACAACCACAAGAATGGGAAATTATATTCCATGTATGTGTATGTCAAAATACACGCTACAGTTATGTGTATCTAAAAAAATAAAATAAAATGCAATATAAAGAATATTCATTAAAGAAAAAGTACACTAAAACCTAGGTTACTTTTTTTGCAAAACTCTCTAACAAAGGAAGTTTCCACATCTACATATTTCCCTGGCAATCCTTCGCATGAAAAAATACCGTTCATATCCATTAATACCACTAGCAGTGAGCTCTTTTTAAATATAGGGCAACATATATGTAAAAAATTGTTTTATGTCCATTCAGAACAAAGAATGAGAAACCTTTTTTTTGTAATTAAAGTATCTGATATTTTCTACAGTGTGTAGAACACTGTATATTCTTTGTTCGGTATTTTTGACTTACCAAGTCTGCTGGAAAATCATGGCTACTTTCAAATCCTAAGTTCCCATTGTTCCTTAGACCAGCATTTGTACCTAATTGACTTCAATATATAAATCAAACAATGTTCACAATAAATCTAAGAAACTCATTTACAAGAATTTATCAGAATAATAAATATAAAATTTAACAAGTTTTAATAATTAGACTCTATAAATGGTATAATATATTTGTCTGTCCTAATTTGGCAAGAGCGATTCTCACATAACACTCATCAAACTAAATACAAGAAATTGTTCTGGCATTTCACTAAATTAAAATCCTGAAACCCTACAGCTTGAATGTACAAATTTAGATTTTATTAATACTTTAAATCAAACCATAGTTATTATTCAGTTTCATATAATGCAATTTATAGTAGTCTTCTGCTGTGAATGCAAGAACACAATGAGATTTTAATCAGATTTTAATATAACACATTTTGGAAGGCAGACAACCACCCTTCCTCCAAAAAAAATTATCATTTCACAATTAAAAGATAAAGATAATCCACCTGTGATATGTAATTACCCAATGAAGAAAGAAATTGTAGAAAAATGGCTCCTTGCAAGCCAGAAAACATCTATGATGCTAAAAATTTGTGCCACTTGTGTTGGAAGTTTATATAAAATATTAAATGCTATTGTCTCACAGGTTAAGTGACTAGATGTTTCAGATTGATAATAATTCAGACATAAATTTGTTAATATTATCAAAAGCATTCTTAATATTAATTTATCTTATAAACATTAAAAATATCATTTTTAAGGATTGCTCTTTTATCTTTATAGTAAATAAAATTCACACTACAGTATCAACAAGAATATTTAGTTAACCTCTCTTTATCTCCGATTACCTTACGCATATCTACGTCTCCCGCATGACTGATCCTTTCAGAGAAAAAGGAGATACAAGGTATCATACCAGGATACAGTTCTCACAAAATCCTCTGCTGACTTCCTTTTAAAGCTGTTAAAATGTGGGAGGATCCTAATGTTTAGGATGATTTGGAGGCAGAGACTTTAGAGCTGTGATTAGGTCAGGGAGAATGACAAAAAGAATCCTACATGCATGCTTCCTGTATGCTAACTCCATCAGGCATCAGATTATAAAAATGAGGAAAAACTACTCATCTTTTTCATTTGTTTCTACAATAGAAGTGTAAGCAAAAGGCAGTGATATTTGCAGATGGTTATATGGACATGAACACTTCCTATTTTCAATATTATCAGAACATCAATTTGATAAAGGTCAGTCAGATCAATGACTGATTTATGACCTAAGAAAGATAGTCACAATAGAAAATTCCTACTATCAAAAAAAAAAAATTTAGAAAAACTTGAGCAGAATTGAGAAAAGGAGGAGAAAGAGAATCTAAGAAATATTACAGTTTAAGACCCAAATCACAATGAAAAAATGCATGCCAAAAGACATGGGTTGCTTAAACCTGTGAACCAATGTTCACTAGATTTATCTACTTACTGAGAGTTTCTATATAGGAAGCTCTTCTCTGCACTGTAGCTGAGTCACAATGTATTGTAAGAATATTTCCATACAATACAAATTTGAATATAAATCAGTATTGTGATGCTTTTCTTGTAATTTTTATTATTCTTGTATCCATGAGTGAAATCTGTAATTGGTTAGATTCTAATTGCAATTTCATGATCAGTGATAACCATTTATTCAAAGGTATATTGAAAGGGTTGGGGGTTTAGTTCAGTGGTACAACTTGGCTTAGCAAATGGGAGGCCCTGGGTTCAAGCCCCAGAACCAGAAACAACAAACAAGGCTGGAGTGTGGCTCAGTCGTAGAGAGCTTGACTAGCATGCAGAAGGCCTGACTTTTATCCTCAGCACCACCCAAAAAAAAAAAAGTGTATTGAAAGTCTATTCTGAGTTAATCATTGATGGACAGGTGCTGATTGATAGGTACGTTAGGTTGCTTTAGGTTGTTGTTCAGGCTTGTCATCCGCCGTTAACATGTTACAAAGGATTGGCTGTAGAACTAAAAACCTATTGCTAAGTATAAAAAGTTGAAATGCTATTGAGTAAATGTTTTGCCTTTTACATGAAATGAGATAATAGGTAATAGATAACAGGGAAATTTCCTATAGTACGATAAATACATACCAGAAGTTCATGAAAAAAGAGATAGCCTCAGTAAAGATCAATTGCAGTGAAAAAAAAAAAAAAAGATAAAAAAAGATATTCCTAAACGTCCTGAAAAGAAGAAGGCTGATATCAAAAAAACTTAATATCAAGTTAGTTTACAGGTCTTAAAAATGCTACTAATATGACCTGGAACAATACAGAATATAAATAAGTCTAATATGACAAAGGTATTCTTTAACACAATGAATATTTCTTTCTAGCTAGATTAATGACAGCTGACTGTTAGTCTGGATTACCTAGTAAGAACCTCATATAAAATAGAAATACACCAAAAAACTTAGACCATATAGCCTGAAACCTAGTTAAGACAATTTTTTACTTCATATGAACATTTGAACACATCATTTAAACACATGCAGGTTCATAACTAAAAACCACATTCCTAAAGACATCTATATAGGAAGTAAAATTATATTTCTTCACAAATATCCCATTAAAAATATACATATTAATATGGAGTAATGGGGGGACTGGTATTCTTTAGACTTAACGTATGCAGTTCGAAGTATTATCAGAAAAAAAAATGGGCTCATTTCTTCTCCCTTACTTTCAAACAGGTTGTGGAGGAATGAACAATTTGACTTGGCTAGAACACTGGTCCCAGACTTTCATTCCCAACTCCCATTGTCTAATCCCATCCCACCATACAAACTTCTTGCATCTGTCTGTTATCATTGCCTCTCACCACGCTGTCACCCATACCTTATAACTGGGTTTCCATTTCTTCCAGTATTTTCCCAACTGTGGTTCATAGCTTATATCACCTTTGGAGTTAGCAATTAAACTTAATATGTTCTCATTTGAAAATATAGAGTTTTTCATAGCCTACATAATCTTATGAGAACAGACTCTTTATAAACATGTCCCAAACTGACATTCCAGTCTCATTCCTTTCTTCTTCTGGCACAAATCATAGTATCCACACTGGTTCCTTCTAAGACACCAGGTTTGACCTGTTTTCAAATGGCTTTACCCCTTAATTTTTCTTCACCAAAAGCAGCCAACATCCTGAAATCCTCCTCTCCCTTCTAATCCACTTAAAGGCATCTGGTTTTTCATACCACTCATTTTGAATTCATTCATCTATCCTGTATTTCCACAACTTTTCCACTGCATTTCATTTTGTCATGTCATTACAGTGTCTGTGCCTTATATTATAATTATTTGTGCAAACGTCCTGTTTCTCTCATGAACCTAGTGAGTACAATCCTTGTAGACAGTACTTTGCTCCGTTCAGGACCTTAATAAATTGCTGTTCATCTAAAATAAACAGAATAGAATTAAAGCCGAGAAATTAATGGTAAACTCTATTTATTGATAAATTATTCTTGGAAAGGATCAAACACAATATTTAAAACTACAGTCTTTTTAAGGCCAGTGGAAATAAATGCATATTTTTGGTCTGATAATTTTGGCAAACTCAGTACCAGAAGTTCTGTCAAATTTTTAAAACCACATGTGTTGCCACAATAACCTCTGTGGCATTGTAGAAAACCAAAAATAACATCCTAAAAGTAAAATCCAAAGCATTATAAATATTGTGGATTCTTAAAGTAAATCCAAGCCCTTACCTTATTGTCAGAAGTAGTGGCTATTAATTATAGAAGCATAACATACTTGAACAAATTGTACCCACATAATAAAATATCAGATTTTTAAAAATTTGGTACATTGTTACATTGTGTGCATATATATCAAATATGTAACAAATGAATCCCACTATGATATATTATACATCAATAAATGTTAAAGATAATTTCCATATAACTTCTATTTTAATAAGATTCTCAAAAGAATTTTCTCAATAAAGGAATAATTTCCTAATACTGTACATCTTAATATAGTTTGTCAAAACTGGGAGCAAGAGGTAGGATAATGGCAAAATTCAAATCATTTTAGCTTAGTAATAACTTGTGGCCTTAATAAAACTGTAAATTGGCTGGGCATGGTGGCTCATGCCTATAATCTCAGCAACTCGGGAGACTGAGACAGGAGGATGACAAGTTCAAAGCCAGCCTCAGCAACTTAGTGAAGTCCTAAGCAACTTAGCAAGACCTTGTTCTCAAAAGAAGAGGGGTGGGGATATGGCTCAGTGGTAAAGCGCCCCTGGGTTCAATCCCTGAGGTCAAAAAAAAAAAAAGAAAGAAAGAAAGAAAAAACTATAAATTGTACAAGAGTAACAAGGCTGTCAAATATCAAGATTTATTCTTTCAAGTTTACTATTATGATCTTTACTGAACCCTATAAACGTCTCTATAAATGAAAAGTTGATTTAAGGAGTTTTAGTCAGATTCACAGTCTTGAATGTAAATTAATTCCAAAGACTAAAACATCTACCTTTCAGCTAAATATCTAACCAAATTAGAGATCTGTACTATACTTTGAAAGACAAAGATAAGCTTCTGATCATACTTAGAATTAAGAACAATTTATTTTTTTTTAAATTTGTAATATCTACATATATTAAACCAAAATTTGTGTTGTTCTATTTATTATTGTCTATTGTTCTGTCAAAGAATCAATAAAACTCAAAATTCATACAAAGAAACCCCACAACTATAGATAGCTTCCCACTTCCAATAAATTTATAAATCTTGGAAAGGAAAAAAAGGACGGAAATCCTACCTTTAAAACTGTTTCCAGGGGTTGGGGATATAGCTCAGTTGTTAGAGTGCTTGCCTCACATGCACAAGGCCCTAAGTTCAATCCCCAGCACCAAAAAAAAAGAAAAGCCGTCTCCACACCAGAACGAGAAATGATTTCAAAAAAATTCTAATGTGGATTTTTAGCACTTAAATTTCACTTTGTTGGAGGCATGCTGGGGCTGGGGGCTGAACCCAGGGCCTTGTGCGTGCATGCTAAATATGTCTACCACTAAGCTACACCTTCAGCCCTCACCATTTTTGACTGTGTATTAAAACAATGAAAAATACAGAAGCTTTAATGTGTACTCAGCATCAAAAAGGCAATGTAATAAATAAGAAATTGATATTCAAAACAATAAATAGAGCTTTGAACTTTCAGAATGGCACCACGGCCAGTGGTGCACACCTAAGAATCCCAGCTACTCCTGAGTATGAAGCAAGAGGATCACAGGTTTGAGGCCACCCGACCAACAGAGCAAAACTTCTCAGGATTAGGGCTAAGACATAGCTCAGTAGTAGAGCACTTGCCTAACATGTGTGAGACCCTAAGTTCTGTGAAGAAAAAAACAAAAATGCAGAATGGCATAGTTGCTATATAGTCTAAAAGTGAACCTTTATACAGAGTATTAACGGAAATTTTAACTATTTGCAAAAAATTATGTGGTGTTTTGTGCAATTCCTCCTAACATTTTTTGGTTTGACTTTCTAGCTAATTTAATTGTTCAAACGTATTTTAAGTCCCTACCTAAAAGCCTATCCTTCCTTATGCAAGGCTGATATACTTTTTAATCTTCCAGAATTTCTTTTATGCAATAAATAAAAACTAATAACAACAAAATAGCAAAGTTACAAAAATACTTATCTATTTTAACAGAAATGCAGGTAAAGAAAAAAATAAAGACACAAATAATGCAATAACTTATAAATTTATATAAAAGAGTCTCATTTTCAGTCAAAAGTGAGACAGAGACAATGCAAAATCCTGGCCAATAACTATTATCATACATTGGGATGAAATGAATCTAAATGAAATCAAGTAGAATGGCAGACTAATCAATGACATTAATTGTACTATGTAGTACCCCATACAAATCCTGTTTATATACATAACTTTTTCCCCCTTTAAAAAACTATTCTATTAATAATATATTTAAGATGGCAGTGTGTATACATTCTTCAAATGTCCGTTTAAGGTGCCTCAGTGAAAACACTTTTTATGTGTTGTTTTTTGCAGTGCTGGGGAGGGAACTCAGGGTCTTGCGCACACTAACCAAGTAAAATTCTATCTTCCTTTCAGAAAAAGTACATGGAATGAAGTTTTATTTTGTGGGTTAAATACAGGAAGCAAATACACAAAGATCACTTTAATGTTGTAATAAATGATCATCAGAATAAACGATTAAAGGAATATTTATGAAGCTGGGCACGGTGGTGCAAGCCTGTAATCCCAGCACTTAGGGAAGCTGAGACAGAAGAATTGCAAGTTCAAAGCCAGCCTCAGCAACTGCGAGGCGCTAAGCAACTCAGAGAGACCTTTCTCTACATAAAACACAAAACAGGGCTGGGATGTGGCTCAGTGGTCTAGTACCCCTGAGTTCAATCCCCAGTACTGGGGAAAAAAAAAAAAAAAGGAATATTTATGAGTTGAAAAATGCCAAAAATTTAAATATATAGTGTATGACATGAAACCACTATAAAAAACGCCTCCACATAATAACTACACGTTAAATTAAAAAACTACACATCGATACTAATCACTACCTTTCTGCCTTGGCTCTTTTTGAGGTGGTCAAACAGCAGAGATTATTTACAAAGTCAAATGAAAAAGAAGACTTTTAAAAGAATAAAGCCCTCAGTCACTGAATTTGACATGAAAAATATAAAATTATTAAAACAACATCGGAAAAAAATATGCTATAAGAAGATATACTAGCCAGGCACAGTGGTACACACCTATAATCCCAGTTCTTCAAGAATCTGACAGAGGAGATTTCAAGTTGAGGGCCAGACTGGGGAACTTAGCTAGACCCTGTTTCACAATAAAATTAAAAAGTTCAGTGTTAGAGCACTTGCCTAACACGTGCGAGGACCTGTGTTCAATCTACAGTACCAGAGGGAAGAAAAGAGGACATATTAGAAGTCCTAAAAAATACACAATATTGAAAAGGTGGTTGGTTAGTTGATTTTTTTTCATGACACTGGGGACTCCAGTGGCAATCTTCCACTGAGCTACATCTACATCCCTTTTTTTATTTTTTATTGTGAGATAGCCTCACTAAATTGTTGGGGTTTGAATCTGGGACTCTCCTGCTTCAGCCTCCCAAGAAGCTGGGAGGCATGTGCCACCACACCCAGCTTGAAAAGGTATCTTAGTGAATAGTGCAAAAAATGTCGAATATTATCAATTTTATAATTACATTGGAGTTTATAATGATTTATTCTTTTTTTAGTTGTTTATAGATGGACATGATACCTTTATTTATTTTTTCCTGTGGTGCTGAGAATCTAACCCAGTGCCTCACACATGCTAGGCAAGCACTCTACCACTGAGCCACAACTCCAGCCCATGATTTATTCTTTATAAACAAGCAAAATCAATTTTAATAAAGTAAGCTAACAAATCAATGCTACATTTTCATTTATTTTCAATTAAAAGTTAACATTGTGGTGATTTAATTGCAGCCTTCTTTGTATGCTCCTCTTGATTTTCATAGAATTAACAAGCAATAAAGATAATAAGGCCATTAGTGTATGTAATCTACAAGGTTCTTAATATTCTTAAAATACATAAGCGATAGCTTCACTGCAAGCTATTCAATTAAGTATTGTTTTAAAGTGTTCTAATACTTATTTTCTAATTTTTAAGGAATAGTCAAACTATTAAAAATCAATCCCAAATGTTTTTTGCAAAAGCAAATTCTAAGATTCTTAAACTTTGTATTTGGTGCTAAGTCATTTCAATATTAATTGAATAACTGGGTTTTTTCCCAATGTATTCTCATTTAAACATGCCATTTACAGTTTCCAGACTGAAATTTCAGCAGGATTTAGATACCTTTTTTTTTTTTTCAAATACTTATTTTTTAGTTGTAGGTGGACAGAATAACTTTATTTTATTTTTATGTGGTGCTGAGGATTGAACCCAGTGCCTCACGCGTGCTAGGCGAGCACACTACCACTGAGCCATAGCCCCAGCCCCATAGATTTAGATACTTCTTTTTAGTGACACAGTGAACAAAAATAGTAAGAAATAAAGCGCATGGGAGGTAAATGGCTACATCATTAAAATAAGCAAAGCATGTAAGTTATGCTTGACTGTCCAGTTCACTAACAATTCTAGGTCAACCTATCTCTATGAGTTTTATGTCACCATAATTCTATAAAATATAAGCATCAATCAATCTTAAATTCCTATGGAGATTATAATAATAGAAGTGCTCTGAAAATATAATCTTAAATTAATGTGGTGCGGCCATTATCTGTATCTTGCATAGCACAGAACTAAACAAAGGTTTTTCTTGAAGTATAATTCAAATAGTTTCAAAGATATAGCTATTTTATTCTTATATTAGCCAAAGCTATTGGAGGTCAGTAACTACTACTAAGGAACAGCAAAGCATTTCTGATGATGCTCTGACAAGTGCTAAAAAGGCTAGGTTAAATCTTTTCCCTGATTCTGAGCAAGCTTTTGTTAGGGGTCTCTGACACAAGTAATAAACCTATTTTTCTGCTTTGACTTGTATTTAGTCAAAACAACATCTTTAGAATCAACAATCTGGTTCAAAGAGGATTAAATATAAATGTTTTAAAACCATAATATACAATTCAGTGGTTAAATAATTTTACTGACTGGGTTTTAGTTTTTCTTTTTAAACATAAATATCAAAAAGTTCCAATCATATTTATATTAAAATATCAAACCAACAAATATTAAAAGCAAAGTTACACATGAGTGGAAAGCATCAGTATTTTTATACTGCATTATAGGTATTTCCTTTCAATGTTTTTACATATATGTAAAGATAAAACTGCTATGTTTAATTTATTGGGGAAATCTGTCATTTTTCCAATTTTTCCTCTTTGAAAAATAACCGAAATTTGATATTCTTAGATTTTAACATTTTCACTCTTAAGAGTACAGTTTTGATTTAGTAATATCATCTGAATGCTATAAAATCTACTACATAAACTGTACATAATAGAAAAGTATGTTTAAGCCTTTGTTAGATTTCAATTTGAAAAAAATCTATGAAACATACAAAAGGAATGCTTCTGAAGTAAACAAAAATAAGCAACAAAAATTGTTTTTCTATTTTGTAGTTATAATGAAAAATAAGTTTTTAAATTCTAGGACTAACAAGGCAATTTTTAAACTTTTATTGCTTTGGAATAGTTATTAAAATAGTCATCGCATTCCAGAGTTCATATATATACAAAGAAATTATTTTAAATATTATTAGACTTTAATATGTTTCATTAACTTTCAATTAAAATGCTTAACATATTAAAATACTTGACTCCTGGTTCAAAAAGATTACAAAAATGTAGTTTTTTCTAATAGAAAGCTTCCAGTTTTATAAAGCTTATAAAAAAGTCATTTCAAACTAACTCACAACACATTACTCTTTCTTGAAGTATCATTCTTAAAAATATATTCAACTCATAGCTTAAAAATCAATCTGCTCAAATAAATGTAAGAACAATAATTAATTTTTAACATATATGCTAATGAGCAGAGGATATTATATCATAAATTTATATTCTTCAAGAATATTTAATAAAAATTTATTCGATAATTTATAAAGACTATGTGCTATTTTAAACTGAAAAGCTGGTAGCAATTAAATTCTTTGTCATACATATCCAATATAATAAAATGCCAATAATCCTTTTACACGGACAATAATTTAACTTTTTAATAACACTTTTTTTTGCTATGGATTCAGATTTCATGATTTTAAAAACCACTCAATAGTCTACCTTCAAATTTAAGATAAAGCTAGTAGAACTTACCCTAGCTGTGCCTTTCCAATAACATCACAGAAGTTATGCACTCCATTACAAGTTACTGTGCCTCACGTAACAATTTTCCTGGAATGAATTCTCCAGTAACCCTTACCTCCCTGTGAAGGGAGTTGTGGTATTTACTAGAAGGAAAAGGGTAGTGAACTGTAATATCAGATTACATTTTCCAGTGCCTATCATACTCAGTATCAAGTATAATAAGAAATATCTTTTTATCATATTATTTAGGACAATGACATAAACTGGACAGCAAAGGATACCCAAAGATTATCCTATGGAAAAGGAGCATTTGTGTACTTTTGTAAAGCATAGCATCATAATCCTATTGAAGTAGAATTGTTGTTGCTAACATTCTTGGCCTGGGCTGGGATTGTGGCGCAGTGGTAGCGTGCTCGCCTAGCATGCATAAGGCACTGGGTTTGATCCTCAGCACCACATAAAAATAAAATAAAGATATTCTGTCACCTACAACTAAAAAATAAACATTTAAAAAAAAAAAAAAAAACATTCTTGGCCTGTTATGAAAATGCTCTGCACAAATGTAGCACAGACTTGTTAAGATAATGCAGGGCCATGCTGAGAGGGTAATACTTATACAAAAGCCTGTGCCAATACCATAAATACCTTTATTAAAAAGTTTTCTTACCTAGAGGATTATTCTGTGTAATAGTAACAATCTGATTTTTCCCATTAGTAAAGACTGGTTAATAAAATAATAAATCTAAAACAATGAATCTCACCAAGAACTAAAGCCTTTTAAAATACAAAACAAATATTTTCTCATATCATTCTGCAGTAAACCAAGGGAGATAAACTACTCTATCTGTTCTGAAGGAAATATAAGTGGATACCCCTTCTTCTTTTCACCTTCCATCAAGCAAAATTCTCAATAACATTACTATACTAGAATGTAAAAACAAAGACCAGAATTGATTTTTAATAGATTTTAATATACTACCCTATCATTCAATTTCCTAGAACAAAAAAGTATGCATAGGAAATGTGAAAAGTTTGCTCACTTTTAGTTCTGAATGCTTATCTCCCTAATTACCAAAACTCCTGAGTGCAAAACTCAAACATTTCTGAGTATTTGGCTTATAATTTCTTAGAAATTCAATTACCACAGATTGTCAAAAAGAACTGTCCATTTTGCTTGTGCCTATTTTTTTCCAAGTTAGCCAGCGATGTTCTGGATCACTTGATATTAGGTCCTTACTGGTAGTTTCCTTGTTTAAGTGTCACTGCACTAATTTGTCCATTATTGCAAGTAGAAGTCATTAATTCAAAGTGCTCATCTTTGTTTTTAGAAAAAAGCATGTACAATTTATCTAATTTGATCTATTAAGTGTAAAGGAATGTAACTCACTCCTTTAATGATCATTTAATATTTCACATAATCTGGAAAATTATCCATAAACCTGGGTTCTCTATTTTAATGACCAACAGATATTTAAACAGGGACAGTTCTGTGATCATTTTCCCAGAGGTTTAGTCAATTATAAAAATTTTTAAAACCTCAAAATGAATCTGATACAATCATCTTTCACATTAATTTTACTGATTAAGATAAAAATGTACATTTGTAATCTATGAATATAGGACATGATAAACACTTGGCACTGATCTACTACATTGCACTATTATTTGGTTAATTTCAAAACGCCTTACTTCCCTTAGAGCTATTTTTCTCAAACAAAAATTTAAAATATATCAATAAAATGTAATTTTCAAAAGGAAAATTATCAATTTATAGGGCCTTGATTATTTTTCTCATATACAAGCTCCCTCTGCAGGTAATAACAAGAGTTAGCAAAAATATCTGAAACATGCAGGCAGTTAGTTGCCTGTGTAAAAATGCAGGTTACCTTTCTATAGAAATACTACTACCTAGCCTTGTTCCCCCCTCCTTTATGAGTAAAACAACTGCTTTTCAAAATTTGTGATTCCACGTGATTATTCTCATCCTCCAGCCTGTGTAAGGAAAAAGGTTTAGCCGGCAGAATACAGACTTTTCAGTCATCCAAGAGCCAGTCACACGAAGTGTACTTGAAGGAAAAGAAAACACTGCATTGCTTATACTGTACCACCATGAAATGACAGACCACCGGAAACAAAACTGTGCAGCCTATTTATTTGATTTATTTTCTGAACACAAAATAAACCATCAAAGGTAGCATCTTATGATTAATTTACAGGGAAAGACAATAGATGGATTTTAAAAGATTTCAGTAAAAACTATTTCTTTCATATTTTGAGTAATTCCAAAACTTAAACCAAGAGAATATTTACTTTCACCAACACACACACACACACAAATGAAACTTATCTCAGTTGGCAAAACATTCTACACCTTTCTGTAATCTTTATTTTTTCAAAATGTTTTAGATTTCTCTTTATCTAATGTAATTTTTGCCACATTCCTTCCCCTCAGGTATATAGAGATTATGACGTATCTCTGTCAAGGGGGCAAAAAGGGAAAGTAAAGAACAGTTTCAAAGTCTTTGGGTACAATGTTAACCAAAAATTGTTTGATGGATGTTTGGTGGCCCCTCATTTATGACTTCTCCCATCTAACACACGCACAGCATTTCTATAACATGTAAAGAACTACTAGAAATCTGCATCAAATGGTTTGATTTACCTATAAATGAACTGACAAGTTTATAAAAACTAAAATACTTACTGAACAAATATTACATTCATTTTCTAAAATACTACTGAACAAATGAAAATTATGGGGCTGCGAGCCTAGCTCTGTGGTAAAGACCTTGCCTGTCATGCATAAGGCCCCGGCTAAATTCAGTTCCCAGCACCACAAATAAAATAAGTAAAATTATAAAAGATAAGCAAACTTTTACACTAAAACATACACAGCTAACACACAGAACAGGTAATAGTTATATTTCTTTTTTTCCAATGAAACAAAATAAGGTAAAGGCAAAGGCAAATAAGCAGCATTTTTAGTGATATTTTTCCTTAATAAATCAAATATTGTTTCCTTGATATTCTTAGATTTTAAGGATGTAGACACGGTTTAAAATTAATGAAAAGTGGCTTCTGTGGCACTATGGCTATCACAGCACTTGCAATAAAAAAGCAAAGGCAGGTAACATTTGTGTTCACTTGCTGCATTATCGAGAGAAAACCAAATATTATCTTCCTCATGACATTGTAAAATGGGAAGAATAGTTAAATACCCTTAGGAAAAATGAAAATGTCTAGGACATCATAATCTTACCATAATTGTTGATGCATATGAAGCAAAATTACTTTTGTACCCATTTTCTAAAAATGAAAAATAAGACGGTCTCTTCAGTACATTAATTAATTTGTCGCTTAATACATAAAACCACCCTCACACTCTGAAAATAGGTACAATTATTATATAAATGCGTAAGTCTACAATATTACCAAAATTAATTTTTTCCAAGCTTTTTCAGTCTTGAACAGGAAAATGTAAGAGCTAAAATACACTAAGAATCCTGAGATTAAGAATACAATGATCAGTGGAGAAAATGCTGTGTAAGTAATGTGTCTTATAATTTTTAATCAATAACCAAAGTAGCAAACACTAAAAAATGGTAGGCTTCTAATGTCAAGAAATAAAACTTCCATATGGAAGGTACAAATAGAAATAACTGCAGAAAGAAATACTCTGCTTCAAAGTGAAGACTTGGAGAAAATTATCTTCAATATGATTTTTTTATGTACACTGAAGTTGAAAACTGATAAATATTATATGCGTAAAACAGAAATATGAAGATTTTATCTAAAATTTTTAAGGGTTCACCCCATATATGGAAAACTACTGTTAACGGCACTTAAATTTTAAGGATAAGAATTGAACCTTAAATTATAAACAAAACTGAATTCTCTTTTGCTTTTTTAACAAATAAACTGTTAATATCCTCTACAAGAGAAAGCATTAGTCAAAAACAAGGTCACCTAGCAGGGCACCCCCAAGCAGCCAAGTGCCATTTTTGACAGTAATTGGGGATAGATTATACTGTCCTCTAAATCCAGGGCAATAATCAGTTTGAGGTGCATACCTACAAAGGGATGCAAAATGTGGGTAATATAAGCATTTCATGCTCCGAAGGCAGGAAATATCTTTGAGAGCAGAACAGATATTAAGCAAGTCATTTCCAAACTCGGTTTAAAGAGAGAGATCTTAACCACATACATTTTGTATTTTAAACATGCACGAGTTTTCAGCCAGTATCTGTCAAATATATTGATACACACAAAGAAAACACAGCAAAACTTGTTTGCTTATATATGTATATATTTGGCCAAGAAAGGAATTAAAGGATATTATTTAATAACCGAAAGAGCAAAACTACGTGCGTTTTTAATATTAGGAGCCAGCCTCCTGGCACATCATTTCTTGCTACTACTATGGCTTAAGATTTTGTTAATTCGTCCAGAAAATGATGCAGGACTGTATCTGGTTTTGTTCTAACAAAATAGTATTTGTCTGAATTCATGCAAAGTCTAAAGGTAATCATCTTTTCAACTCTTGCTGCTCCCATAGCCAAGAACTAATAGTTCATTTTTTAATCAAAATTTCTTTTCCCTACTATCAAATTTTTTAAAGGCATTTAATACATCTTAAAACAGAATAAAGACTTGGTCATATTATTTCAAGGAGTTAACTGCTGCTTAACCTGGCTTCTTTCTCACCTTACATTCTTGTTCTAATTCAAGTACTGACTCTATTCTTTTTAAAACAAAATTTTTTTAAGTCTTCCACAAATTATTCAACTTTAAGTAGGCTTCTTTTAAGGCAACTAATTTTGACAATGAAATTGAAAAATTAAGGTGTAATCCCCATGTGTGAATTTTAATGTTTATAATATACTCCTCGTAGACTGGGGGGGGAAATCAATGACACGACCAACAGGGGCCTGTTTTGCTCAACATACGTTCTCTTGTCATGTCTTGATTAATGCTGTGCTCTGTAGAGGGAGACATTACATCCGGGCTAAAACAGACCTAAATTTTACCCTCAGGCAGAAATCTGATTTAAACATCTCTATTTAGAGTGACATTTGTCCTCCCTTTTCAACTGGTTTCCCCAGAAATTTCAGGAAGTTGACTTCATGACCTAAAAACAGCCGGGTGGCTTTGAGCAATGGTTGTGCCTGTTCTTACACCTCCGTAAATCTGGGACCAGAATGAATCAAGGTGCTAATAAAACAGGTGCCCAGCTATCTGCTGCAATGAATCCCATGCTACTATACTGCTGTAAGAATTTAAGATTTAGGATTTGGTACAATTCTAGAGTCAGTAATAAAAAAATTGTAAAAAGTGTTTCTATTGCTCATCATAAACTAGTTATCCTTTCTAACGGATTAGGTTTCTTATGAATCACAAAATTACATCTAATATTTCACTACGCTAATCTGAAATATCAACTGATTACAAATTATAGAAATCCAGAAAAGCAACTACTACACACAAACCTCTAAATCAAGCCAACATATGGAAGTGGACATAGTTTTTTATGTAGTAGCTTATATTTTTTAAAAAATTTTGAAAATAAAAAGAAAAATAATGTTCATATAACGAATGCCACCAAGTATACTAATGTTTGCATATTGAAACAGGCACCAATATTCTTGCACTGTGAAACATGGTAACTTTTGATATTATTAAGCAATTTAGACACTGCTGGCAAGTTCCTACTAACCAAGGTAATCTAATTTCTGTTGCTTTTCAATCTAAATTGATTTTTTTTTTCTTTTAGCCGTTCTGGTAATTAAACAAATTTATACAACTGTGATGGGATTTTACTTACCACCACACAATGCATAAAATCCTCTATGAAGGCAAACTATATTACTTCATAAAACTGCAATTTTTGTTGCAATTAAACAAATTGTTATTTAAACTTGCTCAGTGCTTCTGAAATAATCAATAGCATTTTACTATAAGCTGCACTTCACCTGCAGATGTTAAGTGCTTGGTTCCTTCATTCGATCAACATTTTTTTTCTTTTGATAGCATTTATTTGCCAAATACATAAGGAGTTTTCTAAGCTTTTTAAAAATTCTTGGGTAAGAATATATTTTAAAATATCTAAAATAATTGCCCTACATTTAGTCCATCATATAAATGAAATGAAAAATAGTTTTTTAAAAAGTATTTTTCTCATTAAGACCTTCCTTTTGTTATCATACCATGATTCACCTAAAAAAAAAAATCAGTACTTAAAATAACATTAAGGGATTACCACAATTTATGACATATGTTTAACAAAACCTACATAGAAAACTCAAAATGTCAAATTGAAGTCCTGAATAAAATTTAGGAACAAAAAGATCCTAGATACTCCTCTGAAAGTTATCACACCAGACCAAGATATCATTTTAGGATTGAAAGTATACAGTTTCCGTTATTAACTATTTACTTGCATATTTAAAAAAATTTCCTAAACCCTTTTCTTAAAGCACTGAAAAATAATAAGAATCACTACTTGACCAATCCTTAAGAGCATCTTAAATAACAAAAATTTTAGAGAATAGTCTCAATTTATTTTTCTGATAACATCACCTCTAAATACAGTAATCTAAGTGATTAAATAGTTCTCAAACTTTCAACCTTCTTCAATCAAGAATTATTTGAACACAAATATTGGGTGGGACTCCAGAATTAGTATTATGTAACAGAAGTTAAGGCATCTCTGATTTTAATCTGTCCTTGAAATAGAAATATTTTAATCTTCGTTGAAAATAGTTATAATTCAGTTATGGATTTAAGTAACTAACATGAGCTAATATTTGAATCACAGGAACTGATATGGCCAAAACATCAATAGGATTTCAAGTTCTTTTAAGGGTTAGTAGCTAAAGTTGCCATTTTGGGTGCTTTATCGAAATCATCAATTTGCAAAGTTTTTAGATAGGCATACTGGCAATTAATCTTATGAAACTATTTTATAATTATATGTTCTATTTCTAACATATATTACCTCAAAAATAATTGAACTTTTGTTTCACATGAACCTTTTCTGGGAAAAAACAGGCATGTATCAAATGTGAAGCAAGCCCTTCAAGATCAAAATCAGATACAAAGAATTAAGAGGCAAAGGTGTTAGCTCTTTCAGGAACCTTTCTTTAAAAATAGCTTAATTCTTCCATTCCCCAAACCATATTTTATTCTTACTCTAATTACACCTAATCTGTGCTCCTTAAGTATCAGCAACTGAGAAAGTGGTAAAAATTTTTGTTGAAATGAAATACAGGTTTCTCATAGGTAGGTACAAGTGTTTTTAGCTCATAGATGGAAACAAATTGTAATACTCCCTTTATTCTATGCCACACCTGTTAATAAACTATTATTTAAATATTTATTTGCAAAAGTTAGGTCAAATAAATATTTGTTAGAAAATAAAGCAATAACATTTTATTGCCGATTTCTAGTTACCTCTTGACCTTCATGGCAGCTGAATTTTAGGTCACATACTCTCCCATATTACTTAAGACACTAAAATACCATTTTAAATTTTTAAATAAAACATAGAAAGCTTTGGTAATGATCAAATAAAGGTCTAACCCTAAGTAAACCTTGGTTTTAAAGTTCTCCTCTTGTTCATTTTAAGAAAGG
Source organism: Geosciurus inauris (assembly GCA_004024805.1). Taxonomy (NCBI): domain Eukaryota; kingdom Metazoa; phylum Chordata; class Mammalia; order Rodentia; family Sciuridae; genus Geosciurus; species Geosciurus inauris. Next base: position 5,474 of record PVHX01000429.1, on the reverse strand, counting down.
AAACACCCAGAAGCCTGGTGTTAACGTTTCTGTTGATTGTGAAAACTGCAGCAATAAAAACTCCAATTGCTTGTCTTAAATTAAGACTTGTAGTACTGCCTGTGAGATCTGTATATTTATATTAGTTTTTATAACATGTGGAAGTTTTGTTGTCTGCTTTGATGTTAGTCCACTAATAAAGCACAGTCAAATGCCTGGAATAAATTTTATTTATTGGAAATTCTCAAGTCAAAACTTGAAGTAATTGGTTTGTTCTACCCCACATGATTCAATATTCTAAATTCCCCCCAACTACCTGCTCCCAGAACTATCTGTATTTCTAAATTCGTTTTGTTGCCAACACATAGTAACCCAGTGATTGAAAATGGCAGCTGAAGTGCTTCTACAGCATGTTAATTTTTCTCTAAGCAGTCCAAATTTTGTCATCTAAATGTTAAAATATCTTCTTATCACTGCATTTTATACCTTTATAGATTGCTGAATTTAGGATCACCACTATAAAATGAAGATCAATGTTTTCAAGACAATTTTTAGATTATCACTAATAGCTCTAAAGGATGATGTGTTTTCTTTATAACATTCTGCATTCAAAACAGACTAATTAACAGCAACTTAAATGCAATAATAGCAATTACTTCAATGTAGGCTTTTTTTTTTAACCACTAAAGTACTTCTTAGATAAGTGAAGGGATCAGATAAAGGACCATAAAATAATTTGGGGGCAATGATACACAATTTGAGTGTCACTAAAAAAAAACCCTCACCATAATCTGAAAAAAATCATCATTCCCATTAAACTAAAGATGAAAATGTTAAGCAATTAATGATGATTCTTCCCCATCTGAAATTGTCATATTAGAATTCATTTCCACTATTAAAATAAAAACAAGGAATCTGAACACTAGTGAATAATCCAGTCTCCAAGGAAAGAATATCAACTCCCAAAGATAACCAAACCTCAAAGGTAAAACTATATAAAAAATATACACTTACAAATCTCCAAACCTTTTCTGAAATTCATTTTCATCTTAAAACTGGGTTTTAGAAAACTAAGCCTTTCCTAGTTGAAGATAAAAGTTATTCTCCCTTGACCCCTTTGCTCTCTATAAACTGACCTAAATGACCCAAGTACTTGTTCTTACTTGTTTCTTCATTCATGGACATTGAGTTGTTAAAAGAAATTCAAACAACATAGTTCTATAAGAAGGTAAAAAATACAAGAGCAAATAAACCATAAAAATTAACAAATATAGAGCAACTTTAAGCAGAATCATTCTGTTTGACAAAAATACATAATTTTTTTAAACAAAACTCAATATTGAAACATAATTGCCTCTATTTAAGTAGAATTCGCAAAAATTTGGGTCTTTTATCACCTAGAAAACTTTTCCAACCTTCTACTTCCAATAGAAGTTGTTTTCATAAAGTTTATGTTGAGTTTTTAATATTAAATATCCTCCACTGCCTTTTTTCCCTACTAATTCATCAACTAAAAGACATTTCCTGTGCGTAGAAATGTCTTTATCACAAAATATTGTTTTATAAGTCTAATTAAAAACCTTTCTCATTTTACTAATATAACAAAGTGAAGGCCCTAAAAAAGCATTAAGTTATATAGAAAGGATTTCTCACTCTCTCTTTCACTAAAGGGACCCCAAATGACAGGCAACAGTGACTATCATAAAATAAAAGGTCACCCTTTTTCTAGGAACAAACCATTTGTCAATAGAAAATAATTGTCTTGCCACTTGCAAGGGATCCACAGCAATAGACAATGTTTTTGGCTCACATAATTACAAAACAGTAAAAGTTCAGAAACACAAGCCTGAATCCACCTCCCTGTTTCTACCCTTTACAATTCTCATTGCCCTTTGGGCCTCCGCTTGGAAGCAAATGGAAGACAAGCTGAAGTTTTCTCAATTGAGCTGAAGCTAAGAAACCTTTGATATGCTAATAGTCCCCTTCAAACGGTAAGAATTCACACTTGCATTAATTCAAACAATTTGTGCAGAATGATGTGAAATGGCACCTCTTTTAAAGGCAACCAACAAAAGGAGAGAATAGGAATGTCTAAAGAAACTAAACAACAGAACATTTGTTCTGTTAGTATTCTTTCTATCATGCATAAATTTATTAGAGGGTGGAGGGAAGGAAAACAAAATATTCCACAACACACCTGAACTTAAGCAGAGTTTCTTATAAAAGGTTTCTCAAGAATAATAAGGTTACTAAATTTAAAGTTACAAAGTTGCCTTTAGCTAGGTCAAAATAGTCCCATCCAACTTGCAACGTTACCAGTGGCACCACAAAAGCTATTTTATTTTTCTCCTATGGACGAATATTGCCTCTGTAGTGACTATCTTTTAAAGTTTGCCCAAAATCAAACCTGATTTGATAAGAGATATTCCAACAGGTAATTATTTACCAAAAGGATGCGACTTTCTTCATCATGCAACTCGAGGTGAGCAAAGAGTAAATTCGGTGGGACCAGTTCCAGAGATAAACACTGACAGAGAAATGAATGAACCAACTACGTCCGTTAAATATACGCCTCTGGAAGGGAAGAAAGGAGAAGCATGCGTAGTGTAAAAAATGCAGAAGAAAATCAAAGATTTGGGGGTGGAGTGAGGAGGCGACTGCCTCAAAACCTGGCCTTTGTAACGGGAACCATATGGTTGGTGGCTGCAACTCAGACGCTCCCAGGCTGCTTAGAGAAGCTGCTAAGCAGCCTGACACCTTTCAAGAAACAGGAGGAAAACATTTCCTCAGTCTGAATCTGAGACAGCAGAGTTTGCATCAGGGAGAATGGAATGAGGGGGCCAGGAAAGAGAAAAGACGAAGGGGGAGGAGTCCCTCGAAAACCGGGAAAGGTTAAGACAGATACTTGTCCCTCCAACTACGCATTCATAGGACAAAGTAAAGGCATAATTATATATATATGTGTCTATTGAAGACATATATACGTTCCTTAGCTTCTGCTCGGCAATACTTTGGCCCTAAGTAAAAATTCCAATACAAATCCCGTAGTTGAGGGAAAGGAACAAACTTTGCTGGTCCCAAGCGAAAGAGTCTTACAAGCGCGCCTCCACACTGCAGGGGCGCTTTCGCGGTTTGGTTTGTCCTGGCCCCTCCGTCTGGGGGTGGCCAGAATCCGTTAGCCCAGGAGTCTCCTCTTTCCTCTCGGTCTTCCCACGCCTTGTTCTAGAGGCTGGCTCCCAAACTGGCACCCCTATCCTACAAATCAGGCTCCTCCAGGCTTCCTACCCCAAAGGCATCCCAGGAGCCCACACCCGGTAACTTCTCCAGCAGGCCCAACGCGGCCCGCTGCTGCCCTCTCACTGCTAGTCCGGGAGGCTCTCTGCCCTTCTCGTGGCCCACCGGGTCCTTGGCTCCGCCACCCTCCCGCCCCGCCAGTCTTCCCCAGCAGCGGCAGCTCGCCACCCCTAATCGTTGCCAGCCTCGACGCTGGCGCGGCCACATCTGGCTGCGCTTTGCTGTCATCCTCGCTTTTCCACATTACCTAACCACCGCCAAGAAGAAACAACAACCCGTAACAACTCATCCAAGCCCTCCCCCACCGTCCACTTTCCCTGAACTCGCTCCCAGGGCTCAGCCTCTCTGCTCCACTTACAGACCCGAAAGGGTCTGCAGGGGGAGGGGGAGTGAGGGGGACTGCGCGCTGTCCGCGGGGCCTCGGCCCTGCACCCGGAACCGAGCTGCCCCGCGGAGGGCGAGTTTCACACTCCCTTCCCCATCCCGACTGCGAAAGGACGAGTGACATCCTCCGATCCCAAGCTTTTAGATTAAAAAAAAAAAAAAGGCATGGTATGGCAGTTCCATCCTACAATCCTACACCGGCCCCGCGTAGATCCCACAAACGACTGGTGCCTCGAGAGCATTACAATAGATCCACGAGAAAAGAAGCAGGCTGGACCGGACAGAGAGTTCTGCGTATCGATTTCTGCCGGGGGGTGGGGAGCTGCAAGCGCGGGTCTCCCCTTGCCCGGCTGAACAGAGACAGCAGAGCCCAACTAAGCCACGGCTCCCTCCACCTCCAGCACCCACCCCTGGGCAGGAGGCGCAAAGCAAACAGGTCTCCGAAGCCAAGCACAGAGGTACATTGTTCGCTCCTACGGCTCTTACCTCGGTCTGCGAGCGCGCCCCGGGGGAGGGCCGTCTGGCACGGGGGCCGCGCAAGGAGAGGCGCAGAGGGCAGCGGCCGTGTGGCTGGGGAGGGCCGAGGCCAGCTGCGAGCGGGTCGCCGGCTGCGGAGTCCGCGCGGGAGGCAGCGCCGCGGCTCGCTGGCCGGACACGGCGCCGCGGCTCCGCGGCTCCTCCTGCTCGGCCGCTGCTGCCGCCTCCAGCCAAGCAGCCAGCGCCGGGCGGCTCCTGGGGTTAAGTCAACATTTTCCCGCAGTTTCCTACACGCCGCTCGGCTTAAGAGGTCTTTCACACACGCGCACGCACCCCCAGACCGCACGCTCCCTTAGTAGAAAAAAATTCGGTAATCAAGCGAAAGGGGTGGTAGAGGCGAAAGCCTGACAGAGGTGCGCAGACTTGGGAGTCCCCTCGAAGCGGCAGCCGCGGGAGGGGCAGGCGAGCAGACGCCTGCGGCGCTAGGCCAACTCAGTTTGTCAGGCAGAGCCCCTCAGCCCGCCGTCCGCACTGGCATCCCTCGCGCCGACCCTGCGGCCTGGGGCAGGAGACAGCAGCGGCCCCTCCTCACATTTCGGATCTCCCGGCCGAGGTTGAGCGGTGGCCGCTGCACCACAAAAGGTTGAAGATGAGAACTCAGGCTCGGGGAAGCAGGGAGGATCAGGGAAGAGCCACGCCACGCACAGCAACGGAGGGGAGATGCCCCCCAACAATCCCAAAGAATTCTCCGGTAAGCTCCCGATTTCGCTCCAGCACCTCTGCGTGTGTGTGAGCGGAGAGAGAGTGAGGGAGAGAGGGGAGAGAGGGAGAGGAGAGGCACAGAGACGGGGGAGTACGAAGTCCTGACACAGACTCTCGGAGAGGTCTGAACTGGAGTCACCTCCAGCCTCCTCCTCCTCCCCACCAAATCCCCACCTACCCCCCTCCGCCACCGGAGTTCGGCTAATCATATAAACATATTAACATGTACAGCAGCAAAGGACAAATCTCTCCCTCCTGATTTTTACAGCAAGGGGCATTGGCAAACTCAAAGAAGATTACAGGCAGCTAAGTACAAAACGTGGAGCAGATAATCTATAACTCATTGCCGCCCAATGGCCATTTTCCACTCCATTTGAGCAGCTGTGGCGGCAGTGCGCCCGAGGGGAGTGGGGGTGTCGGGGAGGAGCGAAGGGGACACTTACGGGCTCGAGCCTTTTGGGTTCCGGTGGTGATGGCAGAGCAGCCGCCCTAGGACAGGCCGGCCCCGGCTCCGCCGGCGGGGCGGCCACAGGGCTGTCCGGGCGGCGGCGGCGGCGAGGGACGCGCGCTCACGGCCA